>PVHP010033916.1:0-19416 GCA_004024765.1 Zapus hudsonius
AGACACACACAGGCGCGTCCACAAACATACTCAAGGAGGGTAGGAGAAAGCTTCTTTGGGGCAGTTTCAGTTAGAGATGGAGACCCAGAGAGATCCAGGAGTTGCCACCCCACATGTCATCTCATCCTGGCAGAAGTGGAGCTCGTGTCTGACCCAGAATGATCTACAGTGGCCCCCCTGCCATCCTCAGCCTAGCGTGCTACAACCCAAGCAGGCTGGCTCTGGGATCCAACTTCCAAATCTACTAAACAATCATGTCTTCCTCTTGCATACCTAAATCTCACCTATGAAGGTTGGAGTCTGGTTCCTTCTTTTTCAGGGTGTCTCGGCTATTTATTCTCTGATGCTTGTGGATCCACTTGACTTTGGCCTCTGGTGGGAGACCATAGCGCTGTCTCTTCATCTAAACTTCTCTGCTTGTCTCCTTCCATTTTATAGTTCGAGGTAGCTTCTGATATTGATGACGTGTATAAGTCTCCTATGGTCTCTAGATCGACCACGGGTGCTCCCACTACCTCGAGGCTGGCTACTCATCAAACTTCTTGAAACCCAGGGGAACCATGATGGTCGCTCTATTACTCAATTCTCTGGAATCTCTTGGTCTCTGCCTCGATGTTCGCCTTCTCATTTCTAAGTCTTGCCGTCTTCCTCTTGACTTCTCTCCACGAGAAAGCCCACGGCAGAGGTCACGTAGGTTTCTCCTGTCTCCTGGATTCCACTTCCACGGGCTCTGCTCTAATCCCCCCTGGAAAGCCTCAGTTTCTCTCCTAAATGCTGCATGCTTGCGGCTCATCTCCAATCTCTCTGTAAATAAACTTGAATACTTGTTTTTCTTTAAAAGCCTTGTAAACGATCCAGTTTTCCACGAGAGCGTGTTCTAGCCGTCCTTCTAGATTTTGATCCCTCATAAATAAACTCCATGCTTTGTGATTTCTCCCTAAGTAAACTTAATAATTTATAATTTATCCTTCTTGAGTTCATATTTATTAATACTTCCTTAAAGCTACAACAGAGCCCAAACTTGGGGTTCAAAAATCTGGGGGACCCCCTCCAGAACCCCAACATCCTGCATCAATATAAACTTGCATACAGGTGCATGTGTACATGTGTGTGTACAGGCAACACTTCCACATACATAAGCATGCGTACGCTCGAGCACACACACACACACACACACACACACACACACAACATAAACAAAAATAAACCAGCTGTGGCATTGCACCCTTTTAATCCCAGTACTTGAGAGGCCGAGGTAAGAGGAGCACCACAAGTTCAAGGCCAGTCCGTTGTAGAATGAGATCCAGGTCAGCCTGGTCTACACTGAGATCCTGCTAAAATAATAATAATAATAAATAAATAAATAAAAATGTAATGAATACAGAATAGAGCTCCAACCCAACCATAGCCTTTGGAGGCACAGAACACCCCAAAAGATTTACTCTTGGGTTTGGCTCCAGTCCAGCAGACGAGTGACATCTGGTCTCAAGGTTCCGGAGGGTGTCCATTGCCTACTTGGAATTCAGGGACAGCCAACCTCTGCACACAGCAGTGTCTCTGGCCAGCAGGGGGATACTTCTTAGAAGACTGTAAATCCTGGCTCCTTGGTGACAAAGGAAGTGTTGTGTGTGTTGGGGGAGGGAGGAGGAGGAGGAGCCACACAGTGGAAGAAAGGGACCCTGAAATAAGTCTACCGGTTCCCAAGAGGACAAGCGAACAGGCTGAGTCAGTTCAAAGAGCCACGGGCTAGAAAGAAGACTCCAGGAAGCAGGATTTTCTAATTTACCACATCCGCCCCACACATATTCATTCCTTGCTATCTTTTGGCCAGGAACTACACCAAGAGCTGGTTATACGATTTTGGAAAGTAGTGAGGGGACAGAGAAGTCACACCTAAACAAATACATGTTGATACTGTAAAAGATTTTAAAAATATTTTATTTATTCATTTTCAAGCAGAGAGAGAGAGAGAGAGAGAGAGAGAGAGAGAGAGAGAGAGAGAGAGAGAACACCAGGGCCACCACCTTGTGGGTCTGGCTTATGTGGGTCCTGGGGAATTGAACCCGGGGCCCCAGGCACTGGAGGCAAGTGCCTTAACTGCTGAGCCATCTCTCCAGCCCTATAAAAGACTTTTAAAGCCTCGTGTGAATCCCAGGGCTCGGGAGGCAGAGATCCCAGCATCGCCATGAGTCAAGGTCACCCTGGAACTTAGAGAATTCCAGGTCAGCCAGGGCTAGAGTGGAACCCTACCTCGAGAAACCAAAAAATAAAGATTTGTTTTAAAAAGTGGAGGCATATCAAATGTTCAGGGAGGCTTCCCTAAGGAGGTGATGGACAGTGTGTCCTCCAACCAAGCAGGAGGGGGAGTCAGGGTGGGGGGGCCCTCAAGCTTGGGAAACAGAAGGGTCCTAACGAGCTAAAAGGCCAGTCTGGATACCTTGGCCTCTGACCTCTTAAATTCCTTCTGGAAAACTCCTCATAAAACATACCTTGTGCCTTCTCACAATAGTTACTATTCTTTTTAATTTTTTTTAAAAAAAATTATTTATTTGACAGGGGGAAGAGAGCGAGAGGGGGGGGAAATGGGGGTGTCAAGGCCCCCAGACATTAAAAATGAACTCCCCATGCCTGTGCCACTTGGTGAACCTGGCTTTATGTGGGTACTGGAAAACTGGACCTGGGTGGGTAGGTTTGGAAAACAGCCTTGACCTCTGAGCCACCTCCCAAGCCCCCTTTTTTGTTTGTTTGTTTGTTTTTTCGAGGTAGGGTCTCACTCTAGCCCAGGCTGACCTGGAATTCACTGGAGTCTCAGGGTGGCCTTGAACTCACAGCGATTCTCCTACCTCTGCCTCCCGAGTGCTGGGATTAAAGTTGTGCGCCACCACGCCAGGCTTCAAGCCCTTCTTATGATTCTCAAACCTTATAAAATCAGGTGTGGTGACCTTTAATCCCAGCACTCAGGAGGCAAAGATAGTATGATCGCCATGAGTTCAAGGCCACCCTGAGACTCCAGTGAATTCCATCCAGGTCAGCCTGAGCTAGAGTGAGATCCTACCTCAAAAAACAACAACAAAAACACCCTAAAATTTATAAAATCAAAATCAATTGATGGCTTCGACTCTTTCTTGCATTCACATTGAAGATTACCTTGGTCCCAATCTGCACCGCAATCTGATCCTTCTGCCTCGACCTCCCTCCGAAGCAATGTCCTACCTGTGTGCACTGTCACTACAGGCTGAGCAGGAGTCGCTGACAGCGCTAACTCCAGGGACAATAGATCCTCCAGACCCAAGGCTACAACTGGCTTTTTTCCAGCACTTTATGCTTCCCTGAAATGACGTCAATGAACAACTTAACTCTACTTTGTCTTCGTTTCAGTGTTTTTTTTTTATTTATTTATTTGTGTGTGTGTGTGTGTGTGTGTGTGTGTGTGTGTGTTTGTGGTGTGCCTGCTCCTCCTGTGTGTGGACACGAGTGTGTTCAGGTATGAATGCATATGGAGGTCAGAGGCATCTCCCTCTGTCACTCTCCACCTTATTTATTGAGACAGAGTCTCTCAGGAACCCATAGCTCACTGGTTTAGCTCGTCTATCCAGTTTGCCCTAGGGATCTGCTTGGTGTGTGAACCATGGTGCATGTGTGGAGGTCAGAGGTCAACTTTTCAGACTGTCTCTGCCTCCCTTCTTTCCTTCTTTTTTAAAAATTCTATCTACTATCTATCTATCTATCTATCTATCTATCTATCTATCTATCTATCTATCTATTTTCGAGGTAGGGTCTTGCTCTAACCCAGGCTGACCTGGAATTCACTATGTAGTCTCAGGCTGGCCTTGAACTCACAGCCATCCTCCTGAGTGCTGGAATTAAAGGCATGCACCAATACACCTGGCTTTGTGTGTGTGTTGGGGGGAGGGGAGGTATTTTCGAGGTAGGGTCTCACTCTAGCCCAGGCTGACCTGGAACTCACTCTGTAGTTCGTGGCTGGCCTCGAACTCACAGCAGGTCTCCCCATAGCTGAGATTAAAGGCCTGTGTCCAGCCCTGAACTGGTGGTCCAGTGCCCAATGACCCCATCTTCATGGGCTCCTAAATGACAGACACCCTAATATGGCAGGGTCATAAGCTCCTGTTTCCTCTCAGGGACAAGTTTCTCTTTCCCTGAAATGACAGCATGGCAAGTTCAGTTCCCAGGCTGGGATCCAGTCAGAAGAATACTTCCTGGTGTGAGTCAGGGATCCAATCAGGGACTTTAGTGAGGCGCATAAACAAAGCTGAGTACCTCAGAGGCAATCCTTGGAGAGAGCAGGGGAGGGGAAGGGGTGGAGGAACAGGACCGAGGTTTATAAAAGCCTGATTCCCTCCTGGTGCCAACCAGGGTCTGCCCCTCAGTACCCCCAGGGAGCCTTTGCTAAAAAAAAAAAAAAAAAAACTTTTGTTTTCACTTTGCTATCTTTTTTCTGCCTTTTATTTCGTTACTGGCTGGGACTGTAACGATGACAAAAAGCCTGGGGTCCAATTCCCCAGAACCCACCCAAAGACAATGGCAAATGTGTCATGTGTCACACACACAAAAGAAAACACTTTCTTTACTGGTCAGGCATGCTGGTGCACACCTTTAATCCTAACACTAGGGAGGCAGAGAGGTAGGAGGATCACTGAGTTCGAGGCCAGCCTGGGCTAGAGTGAGACCTACCTCAAAAATACCCCCCTAAACTATGCGGAAGAGGGGGCGGAAAGATTGTAAGAGCCGTGGTGGAGGAGATTATCCAGAGGCATGGCCAGGAGAACCTGGATGAATACTAGGCTATCCATGGTCCCCTGTCACAAGGACTGATCCAGACGACCCATGGAGGAGGTTATCCAGTGGAGGGGGGAGGGGAGGGCAGTGGGGAATTGGGGATAACAACTCATTGTTTGCCCACTAAATGTTGTAACTCATTATGGACAATAAATTTTAAAAAAAATTTAAAAAAAATACCCCCCTACACACACACACAAAAAAAAGCCCTACCTAGGAGTGGGGGGAACACTCTCCACTGGGTGAAGAATAATTCCCCAAGCACTTGCCTTTCGATCAATTCATGTAAGACAAATAAAATGCACATGAAACAGAAGGGAAAATGATGTTCAGCAAGGTGGCCTGGATTTGAGATGGAACAGAAAACTGCTCATGCTCAGCCTTCCACACCTTCACGTGTGCGTTGCCAAATCTGGGCAGCAGAGGGCGCTGAGTGAGTCACCAAGCACCACACGGAGCCACACCCAGATTATGGCTGCTTATTCTCCAAGCGTCTCTTCTCTCAAATTTTCCAAAAAAAAAAAAACCCTCTAAATGAGAACTTCCTGCCAAAAAGAGTCACATATTTTTTTTTAAAATTAAGGTAAAAATTCACATGAACATACAACGGGCCATTTTCACACATGAGTGTCACTATGTGCCATTCGTAATGCTATGCAACTGACCTACCTAGTTCCAAAACCTCAGGAATGTTTACATTTTACGGAAAGGGACTTTGCAGAAACCACAGCCCGGTTCTATCCACTATTCCGTCATGTCCCTAGTCCTGAGGGGGACAGTCCCCACTCCCCAGACCCCCTTCTGGGCTCTACAACTCCCAGGCTATGATCCATGTTCAAGTGACATGTTCCAACCCCAACACCACCCCCCAAAACCTTAGTTCTCAAAGACCTCGAGCGTATGGGGGCTGCTTACAAATCCGACCTTGTCATTGCTCAGAACAATGCGAATCGACTAAACATGGCTACAAGACAGGCGATGACATGAAAATCTAGTTCCTTCTACCTTCAGTCTGACAGCCAGGACTTGAAGGGCACCATGTCAACTGGTTAGGTAACAATGACCTTGAGAAAAACAGAACTGAACAGCTAATGTACTGAAAGCAAAAGGTTGACAAACCTAAATCCAGTTCTGAAATAAAGGAATCTAATCTACTTCCATCGGGTATGGAAAGGTGGGGGGAAAAAATAAATAAATAATAAATAACTTAAAAAGTCAAACTGCAGAGGCAGGAGGAGGGGCAAGCCAGCTGAATGAGGCCCTGAACAAAGAGACAGAAAGTCTGTCTCAACAGCCACCAGATCCAGTTCAGGGCGGTTTGAGCCAGTTTCTGAGCTGGATTGAGAACAACAGCTGCGGCTAAAACCGCAGGAGGGTGAGACTGAAACTCCAGAGTGGATTTTACAGGCAGAACTGAACTTGGCCTGGACTGGCTGGCGCCTAAAGCGGCATCCTGGAGTGGTGACAGCAGGTGACATCCAAGACCCGGAGCTCGGCTATGGCCGGGCTGGCTGCACACACCCTGCTGAAAGGCTCATCCAGTCCACATTTTCCCTCTCACAGCTCCTAATTGTGGCTGGTGAGGGAAAAGGGCCTCAGGGTGTCAGTTTTCCGGGAAAGCTGGCCTTGGCCTTGGGGGAGGGGAGGGGAGGGCTCTGAAGTCCCTGGTGGGTAGTTTAAAAGTGTGTGCTGGGGGGGAGGGGGAGGGACAGATGAGGCTCTGAAGGCCAGGGAACGCTTCACACCCTGCAGTTCACACCAGCCTTCCTTCCACACCTTCATTTGCATTCATAGTCAGCCTGAAAAGACATGATTGCCCAAGGGTGTCTTGGGAGCAAACTCTGGCTCATGTGACCCGCAGGTCTTGTGTCCTGGGTATTAAATGGCACTGCACATGCTCCACACTGGCCAACATGCTCTTTTCATCTGTGTCTCGAAACACACAAGCTGTACATAGCTCCTGGGCAAATGGTGTTAGGTAACCCAGGAACACCAGGTGGCCCTCACCTGTCCCCCACCCCCAGGCAGAACCTGTCACCTGATGGGTCCCACCCTGAGTCTCCAAGTCAGAGCTGTGTCTAGGGTGTGCACGTCCTTAAGGCCAAGTTCAGCTCTGAGGCCTCCTAGACCTGGTAACTCCCCTCCCCTGCAGAGATTTGCTGGTTCTAGACGAGTCCAGGTCGGTCTTGGGGGAGGGAGGACTGGAGTATGTCTGCCCTGAGTGTTTCCAAAATGTTGAGAATCTTCCAGAATCATTAGGGAAGTGTCTCTCCAGGATTCTGGGACTTGGAAGCCTGCCTGGCCTGGTGTGGGGAGTCGGGGAGGGGAATGGTGAAGTTTTTTTGACAGGTCTGTAAATTTCAGAAATACCAGGGGAGATTGGGGGAGGGACAAGGGATCTGGTTATGCTGAAACATGTCAATTGCCATTTTATGGTTCACCACGTTACATTATTTATGTGTCCGAAACTTGATACTGGGGTACGAGTTCAAAATAACCCATCAAACCAGACTGTTTGACCTGGGCTGTTATGGCCACCCTTAAAAGGTTCCTTTTTGTTTGAGGGGGATTGCCTGTTTTTGTAGGGAACAATATTTCTGTATGAAGGTGTTACCAATTTTAAGTGACTGTAAATCCGGGTGAGGTGGTTACTGTTCCCATTTTAAGGAAGAGGAAAATGAAGTCCGCAAGATGAAGGCACCAATGTCTCTGTTTAAAGAGGACACTATTCCTTTCAGTTCCTACTGTGTGACAGTCTCTTCTGGGCGGGGAACATGGTCAAGGTGACGACAATGGTGGACCTGGAGGTTCACTGCTGAGAAGGTGAATCTGCCTTCAGCAGGCTTTCAGTCGAATGACCTTCTCCTGGGATAATTGTGCTTTTCCTGGCAAGGGACAGATGATTATCTGTCCTGCCCATGAGCCTCCCGGGGCATCTGGGAAATAGTAATTTTCCTACCATTCTTGTCCTGTGTGGGAGGAGCAGGAAGCTGGGGGTGACGGGTTCTGACAGGCAGCACAGGGTGAGGCCCTGGGGAGCCGTAGCCATGGCAACCAGCCTGTTTCCTGAACAATGTCTCCAAGCAGGAAAACAGTTCCAGAGAGACTTGGCTTTATAATCCCCACTGCCAGGGTGTGGGCATCAAGGGGATTCTTTCTCTCTAGAGACATGGCTCTTTGCAGCACCCAGAACAAAAGCAGACACTTTGGTTTGGGAGAGGGGCCGCCTTTGTCAAGGGCTGAAGTACAAAACAATCAACAAAGCTCTTATTTAGGTCCTTTGCACAGGAAACGCACTGCTTGGTTGCTGCACGCTTGCCTTGACTCTTTTTGGTTTTTTAAAAATATTCATTGCACTGTTTGCTTTTATTCCCATTTTACAGATAGAGAGATTAGGGACGTGAGTGGGTCTAATTTCTGTAAAACTATAAAAAAATAAAATAAAATAAAAGGTTTTGTGAAGGTGACCCTTGGCTTTGTCTGCTTTGTTAAAATGATATCTGATGAGGTGGAGAGAGATAGATGTCCACGTGCTGGGGGGTGGGCTGCCATTCTCTCTCTCTCTCTCTCTCTCTCTCTCTCTCTCTCTCTCTCTCTCTCTCTCTCTCTGGGCTGGTCCACGAGTTTGCCCCTCCCCCACTCTGCAGCTAGCCCTTCCCCCACAGGGCTGCAGAGAAGGAAGAGGAATGTGGAAGGAAGGCCTCCCAGCTCCGCCCCTGCAGGCCCTGGCCAGCCTGTGCAGACACTCCTGCTACTGCCTGAAAGACAGAGAAAGACAGCCCTCCTGGAGGGGCTACACCCTGAGCAGTGGAGATTGTCACCAGCTCTCCAGGGGAGGGTGTGACCACCCTACAACTGAACACAGGGCCACTTTAGAGCCGCAGGATCACCAGCAGCCGTATCAACCTAAGGACACATGTATCCCTAACTGTCTACATTTACAAATTGTGTAACATTTTGATGGTTGTAGGGAAGAGAGAGCTGGACGCTTCAAATCCCTCATGGTAATAAAATCCTGCCCTAGAATGATCCTGGGAACACACACCCATAACCCTAGCATTTAGGAGGCTGAGACAGGACAGTGAGTTCCACATGGCTTGGGGGATATACAGGCGGTTAAGAGGCAAGCCTGGGCTATGTAGTCAGACCTTGTCTCAGAAAAAAATACATAAAAGCCTAAATAGGATGTCATTCCCACAGGAATCTTTATTAGAATAGGTGGTTAACCTTGGTAGATAAAGTCAGAGCTACAGACCTTGTGTGTGTGTGTGTGTGCAATCAGATCATTTTATTCTTCCCTCAGCTCAAAGAAAAACCATTCACCCTTCAAACCTGTGTGTGTGTGTGTGTGTGTGTGTGTGTGTGTGTGTGTGTGTGCAGTCAGATCATTTTATTCTTCCCTCAGCTCAAAGAAAAACCATTCACCCTTCAAACCTGAGACTTCAGAAGGAATGGTGGTGGTGGTCTCTGTTTTGGAGCCCAGGCTGCATTCACCTTCCTCGGCCTTCCGCCCACCTCCTGAGTGCTGAGACTACCTTCAAGCATTAGCCCCAACATCCGGTTTCTGAGGTGCTGGGTATCCAACCCAGAGCCTCGTGTATGCTAGGCAAGCCTTCTACTCAGTGGCCTATTGTGAAATCTTACAGCTCTACTGGGAAATTGGACACGCCTACAGCAGGGGAAGCTCCACAAAAAATAAAAAGAACAACAAAAAAGGGGGGCATGTACCCAAATACCCCTCCTCCATGTTTGGTCCTTTTTTTTTTTTTAAGGTGTAGCCCAGGCTGGAGTCAAAGGCTGGACTTGAACTCATGGTGATCCTCCTACCTCTGCCTCCCAAGCGCTGCGATTAAAGGTGTGAGCCACACGGCCGACGGATCCTTATAATATTGGAAATGCATTCAACTTTCACTGAATGCTTCCTGGCAACCAGGCACGAAGGTACTATTTACTGTGCTAGACTTGTCAATGTAAGAAATCGCAGACTGGGTGGAACACACTTTCAAAGAGCTTACAGGCTCAGAAAGAAGCTATATAGGAAGTCATTCGGCTATGATAGTTCGATAGGACAGATGTTTTCTAAAGGTAGCAAAGGGATGTGCTGTGGGGAATCGTGGAGGGACACGAAGAGTAGAGTGACACAGAGGCTCACGCCTATCACCCCTGCACTCAGCAGCCACATATGGGACTGCAGGTTCAAGGCCAGTTTGAGACAGAAACTGTCTAGGCAGTTGGGGTAACAGAACCCCCAAAGTGAAGTTTTTTCCCTTAACTAAAATCAGGAAATGGCATTAAGCCTACCAGGAGAACCTGGATTTTTTTCCTTATCTCTTTTTTCTCTGGAAAGTTACAAATCATTAGGAAAGATTTCTAGACTAAGGTTACACCCTTCCTAAATGACAGAGATCCTGAGCCCTACGTAAGATCTCTGGACATCTTCCCATAAAGAACCCCAACCTGGGTCTCAAGATGGGCTTCTCAACCCCCCTCTTGCCTTACTTCCTCCTATTAAATTCAGGGCCTCCCAAACCCCATCTTGCTTCCTTGGGAAAGAGCTATCTTTATCTTCCTTAAACCCCCTCCCTCCAGTCTCTTAACGCTCTCCCTCCTAAAGCTCTAAACTATAATAAAACCTTTCTGAGCCTTATCCTCTGGTCTGTGGGTTTCATTCTTCAAATTATAAGACAAAGATCTTAGAACACCTCCAAATTATCAGTGCATTGGAATAGAAGGTACATTAGCAGAGGAACCCCAAAATTCTTGCATCAATTTCTCAAAAGAAAAGCGAGAAAGAAGCCAGCCAGGAGGGGCATGCCTATAATCCCAGCATTCTGGAGTGGGCAGAAGGGGTGATCAGGAGATTCTCGATGACATAGTGAGTTTGATGCCAACCCAGGCTACATGGCATCTTATCTCAGAAAAACAAACAAACAAGAAGCCAACCAAACAAAAAAGAAGAGTACACAGTGTAGAGCTAGCCATGTCAGGATAAAGTGTGAAGCAACCAGAAAAATCACTTGGGTTGGAAAGAAGTGGAAAAAAGATGATTTGCAAGAGTCGTGTTAGAGCGAGGAATCAAACAAACAAAACCCTCTTTCATGCTGGAGTTACTAACAAGTCAACTCTGAGGAACAAATGCCGTAGTCACAAGGGGTCTGGAAAGATAGCTCAGCAGCTCTGGACACTTGCTCGCAAAGCCTGAGGGTCTGGGTTCGGTTCCCCAGTTCCCACATGAAGCCATCTGCACACAGTGGTGCATGGATCTGAAGTTCATTTTCACTGGAGACCTGGCACTGCCATTCTCGCTCCCCTGTTCTCTCTCTCCCTTCTTCCCCCCCTCTCTCTCCTTGCAAATAAGTAAACAAAAATATTTTTTAAGAGAAGAATGACCATGGTAGTGCAGAGCAGACATCCTTGTTTCAGGAACTTCTGAGGCCATGAGATGCAAAAGCTCAGGTGCTTACAAACGTCCAGGAGGAAAGCCGTCCTGAGCAAGAGTGAGCTGGTCACAGCACATTTATTTCCTTTTTTATTTTATTTACTTATTTGCAAACAAAGACAGAGAGAAGAGAGAGACAGAAGGGGCGCACCAGGGCCTGAAGCCATTGCAAACAAACTCCAGGTGCCTGCGGCACTTCGTGCATCTGGCTTTGCAGGGGCACTGGGGAATCGAGCCAGGGTCATTAGAGTTTGCAGGCAAGTGCCTTAACCATTGAGCCACTTCTCCAGGCCCCCTCCCTTTTTTTATTTTTATTTGTTTATTTTTAAAATATTTTTTATTTATTTTCAAGCAGAGAAATACAGAGACAGAGAGAGAGAGAGAGAGAGAGAGAGAGAGAGAGAGAGTACCAGGACCACCACCTTGTGGATCTGCCATATGTGGGTCCTGGGGAATTGAACCCCGGGCCTTAGGCACTGGAGGCAAGTGCCTTAACTGCTGAGCCATCCCTCCAGCCCCCTTTTTTAATTTTTGAATCAGAATACAGAGTAAACAAACTTTGTTTTGCTTGAACCTCTATTCCTCATTTTATATCCTTCCACCCCGGCAGGTTAACATGCATTTCATAATCCAAAGCACTTTAAAATTTCAATCGGGTATTTATAAGTTTAGATCCTTAGCAAAAACGCATGATGGGGCTGGTCTGATTCCAGAGCTGCAATGAGACGAGTGAGGAGATTTGAATGAAAACTGAATGTTTTCACTGATGTTTCTGAGGAAATCTGCTAAGATCTGCTCATATTTAGCAATTAAGTCGGGGCCTGTCACTGTGCTATACTATAATATGGATATATTTAACCACTTCAGGCCTTAATGGACAAAAGAACTTTCTCAAGTGATCTGGAGAAATGTCGAAGGTGAAAGCATGCAAGGTCTGCTATATTTTTTTATTTTTTATTTTTTTGGTTTTTCGAGGTAGGGTCTCACTCTAGTCCAGGCTGACCTGGAATTCACTCTGTAGTCTCAGGGTGGCCTTGAACTCACAGCAATCCTCCTACCTCTGCCTCCCGAGTGCTGGGATTAAAGGCGTGCGCCACCACGCCCGGCTTTTATTTTTATTTTTTAAGGTCTGCTATATTACATTAATCTTAGGTCTCTGAACAAGCCAAGTTGGGCAAACCCTGCTTTTCTCCGTGCCTTAGCTGCTTTTGTGTTGCTTTTGTGGAACTCTGTCCTGTGGACAGGACAGGTCATCATTGCCTTTTGAACTCTAGAAAACTGATTACCCAGGAGACTTGCATAAGAATGAGACCAAGAGCTGTTACAAAGAGGGGAGGGGCTTGGGAGAGAATGCCCCTCCCTGAGTATTTATAGGCAATAGGATCAGAAGTCCAGGGTGATCCTCAACATCCTGTTGTTTGTTAGCTTCCAGAGTTTGCAATGGAGGAGTTTCCTGGATCAAAGACTATATTGTACCAGGGAGAGGAGAAGAGAAGCAAAGACAGAGATATGAGAGAGGGGATGTGTGCAGGGGTGGGGAGAGAGGAAGGAGGGATAGAGAAAGAGAAAAAATAGTGGGAGGCATGCCCCTGAAGTAGGATAGCCAAAAAGGGGGCAGAGAGAGGGTTTTGAGGAGAGGAGAGGAGCTGCTGTGGGAAGGGAGGCCCTTGGGTGGTGCAGAGCAGGCTTGGGGGGAAGGTGTTCTTTCCTCCTCCTTCTCTGCAAGGGATCTTCTGTTACCGTGCAGGGAGGGGGCAGGCCCAGAGTTAGCACAGCCGGGAGGGAGAGGAGAGGGCGAGCTCTGAGACTTTAACACATAACAAGTTAAACACATGGTGATCAGCCTGGGGTCCAGGAGACCTTGTCTCAAAAAAAGAGAAAAAAGCAAGAAATTTCATTTGGCTTATGATTCAGGTATCTATCAGGTCTGAACCATGGCGCCAGCGAGCTGGGAAAGGGTCCTCTTGGAACAGTGACATTGACCTTTCCTTCTGTTCCCTCAGCCCAGCATTTAAATCCTGAAGAAAAGCTATACATAAGTGATGTAAGATGTTATTTATTTATTTTTGGTATTTCGAGGTAGGGTCTTGCTCTAGTCCAGGCTGACCTGGAATTCACTATGTAGTCTCAGGGTGGCATCCTACCTCTGCCTCCTTAGTGCTGGGATTAAAGGCGTGCGCCACCACGCCTGGCTTAGGATGTTATTCTTTTTTTTTTTCTTTCTTTTTTTTCCTTTTATTTGATGTTATTCTTTAGGTTTACAAAACCCAGAATGCCTCGTGACTTTCAGATAACACCACAGTGTGTAATGCATCACCCACTGTTCTTTTTTTTAAGATTTACTATTAAAAAACAAACATTTTTATTTATTTGCAAGCAGACAGAGAGAATATAGGCATGCCAGAGCCTCTTGCCACTGCAAATGAATATCAGACGCATGCGCCACTCTGTATATGTGGCTTTACGTGGGTACTGGGGAATCAAAACCTGAGTCAACCCAGGCCAACAGGCTTTGCAAGCCAAGTGCCCTTAATCACTGAGCCAACTCCCCAGTCCCACCTCTTGTTCTTTAATCTTGCGCATCAGTAAACACAAAGCTTGTAATTTGCTATGGTGTTTAACTTTCAAAACACTGATACATTTGTGTAAAGAACTGCAGGGGACTAGTCCCAGGAAGTTAAGCAATGACCAGACCAGAGAGAGAACACCCTCCTTGAGGAAAACTCCCGCTCAGCACATAGCCTTCCTGCTAGGGCCACATTGTACACCCTTTCTTCTCGTTTCACACCATCCTCTCTCTTCACTGAGTGGGGAGGCTCACAGCTCTCAAACGAACCTGGACTTCCTTCCCAGGTCTCACCTCTCAAGGACTGACTTTTGAGTGCTGAGCAGATCAAATCTGCCTGCTGTTAACACCAGAATGTCCTTGTTTTTTTTGGACTGCAATTCTAGTATAACTCCATTTCCCCAAGAGGGACTCAAGCCACACCTTCCAATTATCACTCTCCTGGAATGTTCCAGACCACCCATCTCCATTATCACTCCCCCCCACACACAATGGCCCAAATCACCTGACCTCTTATCACTTCCCGGAAGTGGCCCAAGCCCCAAGCCCACAACCAAAGAATTCCAATGACCCCCCACCACAGTATAAGTACTCTTTAGTCTGTAAGGGAATTTGCTTCTGACTTGCCTGGCCAGAGTCTTTCTCAGGTTTTCCTGGGCAAAGCCTGTCTCTGCTGTTGAGACTGTGACTGACTGTCTCACAGCATGACAGAGAAGCAGAAAGGAACCTTTGGCACGTGGAAGTCGCGACCACATAAACCAAGTCTTGTTTCAGCTCAAGCACTAACTTCAAGATGTTAATGATGCAGGATCTGGCAGTTCAAGAGGGGTCCCCCAGATTTATTAACCCCAAGCTTAGGTTCTGTCCTGCCTTTAATAAAGAATTAATAAAGACAGACTCAAGAAGGACAAATTATGAATTATTAAGTTTATTTAGGGAGAAATCACAAATGATGGGGTCTACTTAAGGGGAATTGGGATCTAGGAAAAAAGGCTAAAATGAAATCATAAACACATGAAGTATAAAACATGCTCTCTTGTGGAAAACACTTCATAGCTTATAAGGTCTAAGAAAAACTCTGTTTTTTTAGGGAAAGACTGGACTGGAGTGGTAAGCATGTTGAACTGAGGATTCCAAGGAATGATTAGTGTTGGGAACATGTAGAATACAGACTTTAGGTGAAGATTCAGGGCGACTTGGGACACAGACGGCGTCTGCCAGGTGCTTTCCTGTGGAGGGAGGTGAGACTAAAAACCAAGAGGGCCAAAATCAGAGCAGAGACCAAGAAATTCAGAGGAGAAATGAGTAATAAAGAAAGCAACAGCGGGGCGTGGTGGTGCACGCCTTTAATCCCAGCACTCCGGCGGCAGAGGTAGGAGGATCACCATGAGTTCAAGGCCACCCTGAGACTACACAGTGAATTCCAGGTCAGCCTGGGCTAGAGGGAGACCCTACCTCGAAAAACCAAAAAAAGAAAGGAAAGAAAGAAAGAAAGAAAGAAAGAAAGAAAGAAAGAAAGAAAGAAAGAAAGAAAGAAAGAAAGAAAACAACACTGACGGTTACCTTGAGTTTAAAGAAGTTAGCAGGCCTAGAATTAGTGAGAGCACCCACGTGGTGATCTGGAATGGAAGGGAAATATACACCGGGTAGGTTCAGAGACCAGAGGATAATCCTACATGTAATTAAAGTGAGAAGTTTCCCCAAACTATAAAGCAGAGGCAAGCAGAAATGTTGCCCAGACCAAGAAACTATATTATGTTACCCCACCCCCAGCCAGGCTAGGTGAGGGGGAACCTGGCCTCAAGTGTGTCTCTGTGGCCTGTCCAGGCAGAGCAGAGCTGGGGGACAGGAAGAAGACCTGATTGGTTTGTAGATTTGGAGGGTAGACCCCAGAGCCAGCCCACCTGGGCCTTCTATCTAGGTGGCATCCCAGACAGTGGGCAGCAGGGGACGATGTAGATCATTCTCTATCAGACATGAGTTCCATTCCTGCCAAGAGTTCTGTTTTTGTGCCAGGGAGAGAGGGCATGTGGGGTAGTATCTCCTAGTTCTCTCTGGGCCTCAATCTCTAACTGAGCCTGCCTGAAAGAAGCTAGCTTTCTCCTGTCCTCCTTCACTAATACACCCAAGGGAGAGACCAACCTGGCTCTTAAATTTAAAAAAAAAAAATCCATTTATTTATAAGGGCAAAGAATGTGAATCAGAGCACCAGGACCTCTTGCTGCATGTGCACCCCAGATGCATGCGCCACTTTGTGCATCTGGCTTTACATGGGTTCTGGGGATTTGAATCTGGGCCAAACCCCAGGCCTACAGGCTTTTGTAAGCAAACACCTGTAACTGCTGAGCCATCTCTCCAGACCTGTTTTGTTTCTTTTGAAACAGAGCCTCACTCAAGATCAGGCAAATCTAGAATATACTCTGTAGCCCAGGCTGGCCTCAAATTCACAGCTATTCCCCTACCTCAGCGCCCTGAATGCTGGGATTAAAGGCATGCACCACCATTAATAACTTTTTCAAACAGTGTGTCTAGTAACTTTTTCAAGTAGTGTTTCACTATGTAGTCCTGGAACTCACTAATGAGACAGGAAGTCGCAACCATGTGCAAAGTGAACCACTAATGTCTTATCTCACGAGCAGATGCTTTCGAAAGATCCTCCAGCCTAACCTGTCTTTCCGCTTTTGTAAACATGCTTCCTGCTTAGAATCCCCACTCATGGCCCTTAGTCACGTAGACAGGAAATTTAAACCCACCAATGATAGAGAGGGTCAGAAAGGACGCTAAACTGTCCATAAATGACCCAAGTGAATGGGGCTCAGGGTGCAGGCTTTGGAAATTATTCTGAGTCTGGGTGGGTGCTAATAAACCTTCTGATTCTCCACTCGTCCCAGGGTGGCCTTGAACTCTATGTGTCAGAGTCTTAGAGCTCTCTCTCACATCTACTTTGGGCTCTCTCTCTCTCGTTCTCTTTGAGGTAGGGTTCCTGTTTAGCCCAGGCTTGACCTGGAATTCACTTTGAAGTCTCAGGGTGGTCTTGAACTCACAGGGATCTTTCTTCCTCTGCATCCCGTGTACTGGGATTAAAGACATGTGCCACCATGCCGTTTCTGGCCACTCTCTTACCACCTGGCCAGGAGAAGGGAAAGTCACCTTCCCCCAAACCATTATCTCCACACCACACCACCCATGGCTCCTCCCTACACTGGGCAGTTATCCCTCCTCAAGAGCATAAACTGTCTCTCTCTCTGGCCCTCCTCTTGAGGGTATGTGTCTCTCCCCCCTCTGTCTCTGTCTCAGCTTCCCATCCGCTTTTCTTTCTACATCTCCCCCATGTTTCTTCTTCCTTTCTCTCTCTCCATTCTTCCAGGCTCAATCCCAGCATCCTGGCTCCCCTCCCCCATTAGTCCACTTCTGGGTACCACAAATCCACTGCTACCCCAGTTTGTCCCCCTTTCCCTAAGCTCTCACGCTGAGCTGCTAACAATCTCCCTGTTCCCATCAAAAAGGCATGGCCTTCATCTTCGAATGTGAACCCTAACATTAAAATTATGTAGACCAGGCTAGCTTCAAACTTGCAGTGATTCTCCTGCCTCTGCCTCCCAAGTGGGATTATATGAGTGTTTCTTCTCACTTCTCAACATCCCATTGATAAAAATTGAGTGATTTGAGCTGGCGGGAATGATGGAGCATGCCTTTAATCCCAGCACCCGGGAGGATCACCGTGAGTTTGAGGCCAGCCTTGGACTACAAAGTGAGTTCTAAGTCAGCCTGGGCTAGAGTGAAACCCTACCTTGAAAAAAATAAAATAAAATGTGAATTACTTACACCAAGTGAGGTAGGCATGTCATTAATCTCCGCACGTGGAGGCTGAGGTGGGAGAATAATCACCATGAGTTTGAGACCAGCCTCGACTACAGAATGAGTTCCAGGTCAGCTAGTAAGATGCTACCTCAAAAAAAAAAAAAACATTAATTTATTAATGCCCACTCTAATTTATTAATGTTACACTGTAACCGGCATGGCCGGAAGATCTTCAAAGAGACTGTGTCTTTCCCATTGGTTATTAGATTATTGAAACAATGGGCACCCCCAAATTAGAATTTCTGTAGGCATCTCATGCTGGGAAAAGAAAAAGGCTGAGGACGGACGAGGAACTGGCCTGAGAGAATATTGGAGACATCGCAGGACAGGCTGGCCTGGGGAAGGTGGGACCACAGCTTAACGGAACCTACTTTCTTAGCTATGCATGCCTCTTGCTTTTTAAAAAAATAATATTTTTTAACTTTAAAACTAATTAATTTTAATTCATTTATTTGCACAGAGAGAGGGAAAGAGAGTGGGCAAGCATCAGGACCTCTAGCTACTACAAACTCCAGATGCATGTGCTACTTTGTACATCTGGCTTTATGTGGGTATTGGGGAATCGAATCCTGGTTGTTAGCCTTACAGGCAAGTGCTTTAACCACTGAGCCATCACTCTAGCCCACCTCCTTTTTTTTTTTTTTTTTTGGTGGAGGATGTGGGCAACCTCCTGCTTTTTATTTAGATTCAAACCAAATCAGCACCCAAAAGATGACTGACCACATTGAATAAACTTTTTCTGTTCTTCACTATTATTTTAGCTCTTTTAATTGGCTTATTGAAGGATGGGTGGTGTAACCTGATTTCCTGTGGGGGTGGGGAGACTCGTTATGGTTTAAGGTCTGGCCCTAAAAACACCAATAGAAACACTCTGGACCAATTTCCAGCTGAACCTTTGGATAGCTAATCATATCCAAACCATAGCATTCCGTTGGGTAGTGCTCATAAGTGATGTTCTCCAAGGACATAATTTCCAGCTTAGGGTCCGTTAAATCTCTGTCAATTTGGGATGGGATTGAGGACCACCATTTCAGAGTGACTGTGAGGGATTTCCTGGATTAGGTTGAGGTGGGATCACCCACCTTTTGCAGTCAGCTTTCTTGTTGATGGCAGAAAGAACCCAACCAAAAGCAGCCTGTGGAAGGTAAGGGTTTATTTTGGCTTACAGACTTGGGGGAAGCTCCATGGTGGTGGGGAAAATGATGGCATGAGAGGAGACTGGATGTCACCTCCTGGCCAACATCAGGTGGACAATAGCAACAGGAGAGTGTGCCAAACACCAGCAAGGGGAACCTGGCTATAACACCCCTGAGCCCGCCCTCCACAACACACCTCCTCCAGGAGGCCCCAATTTCCAAATTGCCACCAACTGGTGATCAAGCATGCAGAACACATAAGTTTAGGGGGACACTGGAGTCAAACTACCATAAAGATCAAAGAAACAAGTGTTTAGCTGACGCCTCTTTCAGCCAGGGTCTCCTTGCCAAAAGCCACACAGGACATGTAGTATGATAGAGTAATGAACTTTCTAAGTCTTAAGTATTTGAGAACTAGTAGATATTTGTGAAGCAGCACAGTCTGCACTACCTTGATTAAGTCATCATGTAGTATCCACTGCACTATGATTTTCTTCCCTCACAGAAGCCACTATCCTTTCTAGGGGCTGCTACTTCAGAAAGAGCCAATTTCATCTCCAGCGCCAGGGGTTAGGCATTGCTCAGCATAGGTCAATCATGGCAATACTGCTCTCTTA
>PVHP010033917.1:0-19338 GCA_004024765.1 Zapus hudsonius
CACAACGAGGCCCACCTGTACTCGCGCTCCTGCAAGATTTCCACAGGGTCCAGGCCCCTGGGCTTCTGGATGGGGGTGATGCGGCTCTGCTTCTGGTGCAGGGGCACCAGGGGAGCAGGCTGTGCCGGCTGCCCTGGAGACTGTGTCTGAGGCGGCATCACAGGAGAGGCAGCAGGCGGGACAGCAGGGGGTGCAGGTGAGGGGCGGCCAGTCGGCTGTGGGGGGATCAGCTTCTGAGGAGTGCTAGTGGGGGCAGCAGCATTGGCCATGGGAACTAGAGAGAGACAAGTGGGAGAGCTCTGGGGCCAATTCCAGGGTACAAATGCTGCCTTACCAAGCCTTCCACCACTGAACAAGCAGAGAAACTTCCCTCCCTCTGCCTCAGGGCCCATGCTCAAGAGCTCAGACAAATCAACCATCCTATGCTCAGTCCTTGTGAGCTGGGCCTCATGAGGCCAGTATGTCCCTTTCTTCTCCAGAAGTGTTATCAGCAGCTTTGTTTCTGACCTTTCAGCTGCCCTCAGTCAACACAGTCTAAAATGAAAAATTCTAAGAAGACAACTGCTAAATTTTTAAAACTTCATGCTGTTCTGAGTAAGTTACATCCCATGCCTGCCCATCTCATCACACAGGCACCATGTCACCAGTATCACAAAAAAGCTAAGTTCAACAGTAGTTTGAAAGACACTTTGTTATCATGACTGTCACTTTTTTGTTGTTGTAGGGTCTCACTCTAGCCCAGGCTGACCTGGAATTCACTATATTCTCAGGGTGGTCTTGAACTCACGGCAATCCTCCTACCTCTGCCTCCTGAGTGCTGGGATTAAAGGTGTGCGCCACCACACCTGGCTATGACTGGCACATTTTATCATGAGCTCAAGGCCACCCAGAAACTAGATAGTGAATTCCAGGTTGGCCTAGGCCAGAGTGAGACTCTACCTCAAAAAAACCAGAAAAAAAAAAAAAAAAGCTAACTGTGGTGGTATACACCAGTAATTCCAGCACTCACGAAACACTGCCTTGGAGGTGGCGGTAACTCACAGTATCAGGGGTTCACTGCTATCTGCAGTGTTAGGCATTCACAGGAACCTTGGATGGTGTCCTCCATAGACAAGGAACAACCCAAAATCCAAGTGACTCTAATTTCAAGCAAGTGCCTTTAACTGCTGAGCCATTTCTCTCCAGCCCTGAAGTGAACCTAATTTCAGTGCCACTGGTACACCTTAGAGCTCAACAAGGCAGGCAAGAACCACTGTCTGACCCCAGATGTGGACCTTAAATAATCCTCACTGCCAAGCTGGAGCTCAGAGAGACTGACACCAAGCCTCCAAGAGCACAGGACCCAGGCCGCATAGCTGAAGAGGATGCTGATGCTCTGCCTCCAGGAGTAGTTTTCTCAGGAGGGACCCCCAGACTCAGGGGCTCCTGTGGTCATAGCCACACCTCCACACTGCTATCCCCTTGAGTCCTACCATGGACTCATTCCCTCTCCTCCTCTGCTGACTACTAGAGCAGGAAGATTCCAATTATCACACCACCCACAAGACAAGGGAAACAGGGAGCATGCAGCAGGCCTGAGACAAGCACAGGACTTCCATTTGGGTCATGGACCACAGTCCCTGCGCCCCCCCCCCCCCCCACATAGTCCTAGCTCTTGATAGGAGACAGGGCAGGTGTACCACAAGACACAAGGAACTTACCTTCAGGCCATGGCTTGGGAGGGCCTCCGGGGGGCTGGCCAGGCATCCCGGGGGGCACACCTGAGGGTCCTGGAGGGGGCATATTGGGCCCTCCCATTCCTACATGTAAAGAAATAAAGCAAAAAGAAAAGTGACTTTTCACCTCTGGTAACTACACCCATCGTTACTTGGGGCAGACCAACCCACTACAAGCCCCTATACACAGGCCAAATAAATCTAGAGAAATAGCCTTTCTCACAGCAACCTGCCTGCCTCCAGAGCAACAAGTACCAGGCAGACACAGCCCTCAGAAAGCCAGGACTGCCTGCCCTTGTCCCATATGCTCTGAGCCCCCCTCCCTACCCTGCAGAGCGGATGCAGGCCTTACCGTGAGCCCTACTATAATTTGGAGGTGCTGGTCCTGGACCTGGGCCAGGGCCAGGGCCAGGCCCGGGTCCTGTGGCGGACACAGAGGGTGGAGGTAGCGTTGGCATCTGCTGCTGCATCCCAGGCATGGGCCGCTTGCCCTGCACAGCCATCTGCAGGTGGTCAGGTAGGGGCTGACCCCTGGCCAGCATCTTATAGGCCATGATCTGAGCTCGTAGCTGATGCAGCTGGTTCTGGTTAAACGGGGTTGGGCCCCGGTTCTGTTGCCCCAAGGCCTGGGGGTCGGCACCATCCAGTGGGGTCCCTCCTGGCCCAGATGACATCTGGGGGCCCGAGGATGGGCCACTGGCTGGCACAGGACTGGAGGCATGCTCAGAGCCACCCAGGGGCGAGGGGTAACCTGTGTGGAAAGGCCAACTCAGTGTCACCCAGCAGCATGTGTCCCTGACTACGGAGGCATACCAACATCACATTACACCCCAGGCCACTGCAGCCAGGTCACATCATGCTCCTATGTTAAGAAGGCCTTTAATCCCAGCACTCGGGAGGCAGACGTAGGAGGATCGCCGTGAGTTCAAGGCCACCCTGAGACTACAGAGTGAATTCCAGGTCAGCCTGGACTAGAGCGAGACCCTACCTCGAAAAACAAAAACAAAAAACAAACAAACAAATAAAGGCTGTGAGCAGACTCACAGCCTCGGCCCAGTGGCCCATACAACTCTGAGCTAGTGCAGACAGTCCATGCTCAAAGGAAGACGTGCCCCCGAGTGCTCTCTAGGTTTCCCCTTTCCTCTGGGCTGGGTGGATGCACATGGTCTGCTCGGTCCATTTCCACTCCTGTGCAGCCCTTGCTGCCCAGCAGTCATCTGCTACAGTATTCGTCACCAGTCCCTATGTGGAAGCCATCTTGGCTTGGGCCCTCAAAATCTGTCTTTAATTAGCTCTTGGGTGCCAGGGGAGCTACTGGCCCTCAGGTGCTACTATACCAAATCCCCCATCACCATCAGGATTGCTCCAAGACAAGAGGGCCAGCACAGAGCACCAGGCACACCCCAGACATTCCTGCAGCAGGACATCCGCAGTCAACAGTCCTAGCTCCCCTTGGGAGTTCAACTCCTGGACTCCAATGAGGAAAGTACGCTCAGGTTCCAGGTGCATAAATAACACAACACTGAAAACGAGCCAAACTATACCTTGGGAGTGCTGGTCCATGGGGCTGGGTGGAGGCCCCATCCCTGCATGGGCTCCTGACCGCATCCCCATTCCTTTCATCTGGTTGTAGCGTGGGTCATCGGACATGCCCTTCTCGTGCATGGCCTCCATGGGCTGTGAGAGGAACAGAAGGATCAGCAAGAGGTGGCACAGCAAAGCACCATCAGAGGCCACCAACAAACCCACCCAATGCTGCCATGGTGTCTACTGAATATGAACAAGGGTTTAGCACTGAGGCATGGTCACAAAACCTTCTATGTGTCAAGGCAGATGCACAAAATAAAGAGACGTGGGGGATCAGTGGCCTGCAGGCAAATTGACAGCTAAAAGCAGGAGCTAGAAGTGTGGAGATGTTTCAGGAGCTGGGAGGAATCCGTTGTGGTAGTTCCTCAGCAGGAAATAGTCCCAGCAGAGACACCAGGGTCCCTACTCTCTGTGCCAAGAAGACAGGTCACAAATCTAGGAACTTTGGAAACTATCAGATAGAAAGGCCTGCCCTCAAAGACTAGAAAAGAACTCAGATGTCCTACTAACCTCTCCCTCTGCAGCTATCACTGGGAAAAGACAAAACCATCCTGAGGCCAGAGCATGAGAAGGGGACATGCTCGCTCCCATTGCTAGTAGGGGGTACTTTCCCCAGAGCAATGTCTGCAAGGGCTGCTGAAAGATACACTGCCCAACACTTAGCTAACAAATGCCCTACTTTCCAGAAATTCACAGGCTAATAGTTGACAAAGAAAAGAGAAACCAAAACCACAGTTCAATATGGGCCATGACGCAGGAGGAGAAAGGGGCTGGGACAGAAACCTGAGGTGCCTGCTGTTTCATGCAGCTCAGAGTAGACATGCAGGCTGCTAATCTATCAAGGGACAGGCTACCTGGCAGTGCCCAGCCATGGAAGCTCAGTGCAGGTGGGAGCCTTGTCAGAGAAGGCTCTAACTTCAAGCAGGTGTCCAACAGGCACCCATCAGAGGTGGAGAATAGGTGGAAGCAGTGCCAGGAGGGAGAAAAGCCAGCAGACATGGCTACGTGGGACTGTTCTGGGGGCACTAGACTGGAGGGAAGGTCAAGACAGGTGCAATGAAATGACAACAAAAAGTCCAACCAATAGGAGAGCTAATGCCGGAGGATGAGATGAGATGGGTGCATGTCCTCATCTGTAAAATAGGGACCACAACCCCAAGCCTGGCAGACTACAAGTAAAAAAGTTCAAGCCTAGTGAGGAGCCAAGCATGCGGACAGGCCTGTCCAAACATCTTGGTCTCCATGGGCCCTGACAGATGCCACTTCCTCCAGCCATCCCTCAGGGATACCTGCAATAGGAAAGTGACTTGCCTACAGCATTGACCAAGTCGACAAGAGGTAAGACAGCAGCCTGCAGCTAGGGTGAGGAATAGATCAAGGTACCCACTGCCCTGCTCCAAGTTACCCAGACCACCAGGGTCCTCAACCACAGTGGAGGAACTCAGGCAGCAAAAGCCTCCTTGAAGAATTTGAGAATTTTTCCTTACTGATGAAAAAATATAACCACAACGTTCCCAAACGTCCCATGTTGAACAGGAATATGGCAGGGCAGGATGAAAACTCACCCCTCCTAGCTCAGAATAGAGCAGCAGATCCTGGAGTCTGAGGCAAGCCACAGGGGGCTTTCTCCTCTGCCTTGGGGAGGATACTGAGCCCTAGGGGCAGGGGTGGGAGTTACAAGGAGCTCTGCTAGGGCAGCAATGAGGTCCACAAGGCTCCCTACCTTGTGCATCTGGTGCATGTTGTCCTGAGGGTATCCTCCAGGGCCCTGGGTTGGCATGGGATGTCCTGCAGATGGAGGCCCAGGGCTGGGCCCCATCATGCTATGGGCAGACCCTGGTGAGGGGCCTGGACTAGGGCCCAACATGGCTCCAGGTGAGGGGCCAGGCCCTGGGGAAGGGCCAGGACGTGGTGTGCCACCCAGGGGTGGGTCCGGAGTGGACATCTTCACACACGAGAGCTGCAGACAGCTTCCCCTGCTAAAAAGAAGTCTGGGTCAGTCTGAAGTTGGTGCCATGGGCAGGGCAAGACATAAGCAGTGAGAGAGAACCATATGGTCATGTCAGAATCACCATCTGACAGTGAGCCTGAGACTCAGCCCTGCCCCAAATCTTTCTCTCATTCCTTCCAGAGAAAGTAATATTTCTCAGCTACAAAAAGCATATCAGGCCAGGCGTGGTGGCACACACCTTTAGTCCCACCAGCACTCGGGAGACAGAGGTAGGAGAATCACCATGAGTTTGAGGCCAGCCTGAGACCACATAGTAAATTCCAGGTCAGCCTGGGCTAGAATGAGAAAACAAAACAAAACAAAATAAAGCATATCAGGCAGATCAGGGTAGTATAGCCATTGACATAAAAATCTTATCAAAATCAAGGCAAAAGGGTGGGAAGATGGCTTAGCCATTAAAGGTGCTTGTTTGCAAAGCTAATGGCCTGGGTTTGACTTCCCAGCACCCATGTAAAGCCAGATGCACAAAAATGGCACAAGCATCTGGCGTTCCATTTACAATGGCAAGAGGCCCTGATGTGCCCATTCTCTCTGTCTCTGTAAATCTTGCTCCAATAAATAAATAACAAACAGATTTTAAAAGCAGGGCAAGAAGTGACAGTGGAATATTCAGCACTGAGACATCTCTTATCACACTCTCAAAGACTCAGAGACCATTGCAGAAAAGGTAGTAGAAAGAATTTAAGAGTCAAAGAAAGGGAAGGACTGCTGCTTACAATACTGTCTTCCAGACACAAAGTGGCCTTGCTATTCATAACCTCACAGTGGCTAAAGCTACCTACACAAGATAGGAAGGGCAAAACAGTGACTTCAGGAAGACTGAGGCAGGGTGTGGTGGTGCACGTCTTTGATCCCAGCACTTGGAAGGCAGAGAGGTAGAAAGATCACTGTGAGTTCCAAACTACAGAGTGAGTTCCAGGTCAGCCTGGGCTACAGAAAGAAAAACAGACTGGAAGCCAGGTATGGTGGGGACATGGGGGTGCTAGCCTTTAATCATCTTTAATCCCAGCACTCTGGAGGCAGAGGTAGGAGGATCTCCATGAGTTCAAGGCCACCCTGAGACTACACAGTGAATTTCAGGTCAGCCTGGTCTAGAGCGAGACCTACCTTGAAAAACCAAAAAAATAAATAAATAAATAAATAAATAAATAGAATTTTCAAATTGAACCCCAAAATGGCCCTAGGAAGGCAGCACAGACAAGACATGCACCACACCTGACAATCTCTGGGATCACAACAAAAGGTCTGGCTCTTCACACTTTTTTTTTTTAAAGTATTTTATTTATTTATTTGAGAGAGAGAGAGAGAGAGAGAGAGAGAGAGAGAGAAAGAGGCAGACAGAGAGAGACAGAGAATGAGCACGCCAGGGCCTCCAGCAGTCTTGTGCATCTGGCTTTACATGGGCACTGGGGAATCGAACTCAGGTCCTTCAGCATTGCAGACAAATGCCTTAACCGCTAAGCCATCTCTTCAGCCCTCTTCACACTTCTTAATACTTACTAACCTTACTTTTTTTTTCATTTTGGTTTTTCAATGTAGGGTCTCACTCTATCACAGGCTAACCTGGAATTCACTATATAGTCTCAGGCTGGCCTTGAATTTACAGTGATCCTCCTACCTCTGCCTCCTGAATGCTGAGATTAAAGGCATGCACTACCACACCTGGCTTAAAAATATATCTATTTATTTAGAGAGAGAGTATGGGCATGGCAGGGATTCTTTCACTGTAAACAAATGAAGATTTGTGGCTATTTTGCATGTGCTATTTTGTGCATATACCACTTTGTGCATCTGGCTTTATGTGGGTGCTGAGGAATTGAACCCAGGCTAGCAGACTTTGCAAGCAAGGGCCTTTAGCCATTGAGCCATCTTCCCAGACCAAAAGAAAAGAAAATTTAAACAGTTAAAAAAATTTCTTTTTCAGCCGGGCGTGGTGGCGCACGCCTTTAATCCCAGCACTCAGGAGGCAGAGGTAGGAGGATCACCATGAGTTCAAGGCCACCCTGAGACTACATAGTTAATTCCAGGTCAGCCTGGGCTAGAGTGAGACCCTACTTCAAAAAACAAAAACAAAAAAATTTCAGATGGGCATGGTGGTACACATCTTTAATCCCAGCACTCAGGAGGAAGAGATAGGAGGATCTCCCTGAGTTTAAGTCTCCCAAGACTACATAGTGAATTCCAGTTCACTCTGAGCTAGAGCCAAGACCCTACCCTACCTAAAAAAAAAAAAAAAGGGTGGCTGGAGAGATAGATGGCTCTGCAGTTAAGGCACTCACCTGCAGAGCCTAATGATCTGAGCTCAATTTCTCGGCACCCACGTAAAGCCAGGTGCACAAAATGGTACATGCATATGGAGTTCGTTTGCAGCAGCTGGAGGCCCTGATGCACCCATTCTCTTTGTCTCTCCTCTCTCTCTCTCTCTCTGCTTGCAAATAAATAAAATATTTTTTTAATGAGAAAGAAAGAAAATTCAGAAGCAGGAGAAATGGCTCAGCCTTGTTAAGGCTGCAAAAGCCTAACAGCCGGGGATTTGCATCAAGAGTTCATTTGTAAGGGCTAGAGGCTGTGGTGTGCCTGTTATCTCTTTCGCCCTCTGTGCTTGCAAATAAAAATATTTTAAAAGGAAACACGGGGTGGGGGAGGGGGACAAAAGAAGGTAAGAATGGGAATATAATCAAATTACAATATGTGCATGCTTTAAACTTCTCAATAAAAATGTTTATAAGGGCTGGAGAGATGGCTTAGCAGTTAAGGCGCTTGCCTGCAAAGCCATTTAATGACTTGGGTTGGATTCCCCAGTACCATGTAAAGTCAGATGTACAGTGGTGCATGCACCTGGAGCTTGTTTGCAGTGGCTAGAGGCCCTGGCATGCCCATATACATATTCTATGTCTCTGTCTCTCTCTTTCTCTGTCTGTCTCTCTCCCCCCTCTCTCTGCTGCAAACTAAATAAATATATTTGTTAAAATTAATTTTTTTTTGTTTTTTGAGGTAGGGTCTTGCTCTAATCCAGGCTGACTGTTAAAATGATTTTTGAGCTAGAGAGATGGCTCAGCTATTAAGGCACTTGCCAGCAAAACCTAAGGACCCAGGTTCAATTCCCTAGCACCCACATAAAGTCAGATGCACAAAGTGGTACATGCATCTGGAGTTTGCAGTGGGAGGAGGCCCTGATGTGCCATTCTCTGTTTCTGTCTCTCTGCTTGCAAATTAAATACACAAAATATTTTTTAAAGTGTTTTTAGCTGGGTGTGGTAGTACATGCCTTTAATCCCAGCACTTGGTAGAAGGATGGCTATGAGTTTGAGGCCACTCTGAGACTAGTGAATCAGGTCAGCCAGGACAAAAGTGAAACCCTACCTTGAAAGAAAAAGAGAGAGAGAGAGAAAAATTAAATTAAATTACAAGGAAATTCAGGGCTAAGCATAGTAGTGTGTGCCTGAGATTCTAGTATGCAGCAGGCTGAGACAGAAAGATCTCAAATTCCAAGCCAGCCTGGAATATAGAACTGTCTAAAAACTGAACTGAAAAAATATACCATGAGCCAACCCCCAGCCTAATACATTTTGTGGATGCTTTGTATAATGGTCGACTGGGTAAGAGCCTGAGAGCTAAACTGGATCTCCATCCAGCACTTATGTGAATAGCCAGGCATGGCCCCACATGCCTGTAACCTCCTCACCCTTCACAGGATACAGGAAGATTGCTGCACTCCCTGGTCAGCTGGTCAGCCAATCTAGCCCCAAACCAGCAGGCTTCAGATTCAGTGACAGACTGTCTCAAGGAAATATGGCAGAGAGTGATAAAAGACACCTGACATCCTCCCTCAAGTGGCCTCCACATTCATTCACATTGGCATACACATCTGTGTATACACCTGTGTGCACACCTGCACACTGAAAAATACTAACGACTCAATTTTCTATGAGCTCTGTGGGATGCTTATGCCTCCACACCAAATTTCTACACTGAAAACTCCCTGATGTGATAGTATTTGGATGTGGGAAGTGATGGAGCATGGAATAGGATTAGCTAATAGGATTAGCGCCTTTACAGAAGAGAACTCAAGGCAGTCTTGGCCTCTTCTGCCATGTGCAGATGCAAGGTCTATGAGGAAGAGGCTCAGGACCTTCCAACCCTGAAGCTGGATTTCCCTGTCTCTGGAACTGTGAGAAATAGATTTCATTTATCTGTATGTAAGCCACTAAGTCCAACAAAATTTATGATAGCCATCTAACAGACTCAGACTTAGACTGAACTAATGTTCCCTTTAATTCCCTTTAGTCTAAAATGTCTTTCCTGATGAGAGTACTGTATTCTCACTGCTGAGGCTTGGAAAACACAAAAGAATACAGATTTTTTTTTTTTTTTTTTTTGCTTCAGGCTACTAAGCCTGAAGGCAAGGGAGTTGAGCGAATATAGAAATTTTAAGTCACTCATGATCCCATCACATGCACAGTTAAAAGTGCCTACTGGGGCTGGAGAGATGGCTTAGTGGTTAAGGGGGTTACCTGCAATACAAAACAGAAAAAACAGAAAAACCAGAGTTTGAGTCCCCAGTACCCACATAAAGCCAGATGCTTAAGGTAGAGCATGTGTCTGGAGTTTGTTTGCAGTGCCTGGAGGCCCCAATTCTCTCTCTCACGCACAAATAAATAATTTTTTTTTTTTTTTTTTTTTGGTTTTTCAAGGTAGGGTCTCACTCTAGCCCAGGCTGACCTGGAATTCACTATGTAGTCTCAGGGTAGCCTTCAACTCATGGTGATCCTCCTACCTCTGCCTCCCGAGGGCTGGGATTAAAGGCGTGCCCCACCACACCGGGCAATATTTTTTTTAAGTGCCTACTGCCTCTGAAGAGAGCAACAAGAAACCTTACCAGGGCTGGCCAAGTCCTCTTGAACTGGCTAAGAGGAAAGAGAAGGAACTAGGAAATGCTTGCAGGCTCAATTCCCCAGTGCCCACATAAAGCCAGAAGCACAAAGTAGTGCATGGACCTGGAGTTTGTGTGCAGTGGCAAGAGGCTCTGGCCCTTTCTTCCTTCCCTCTCTCCATCCTTTTCTCCCTCCTCACAAATAATTTTTAAAGCTCATCTACTCCCCAAGCTGCTGCCTCTGAAACATCAGACCTAAGTGAGTTCAGAAAGTATGCAGAGCCACCATCAACAGATGATTTCTGGTCTGAAAGCTCAGATAATTGAGTAACAACAGAGGAAATCCAAAAATGCCAATGTCAAACTGGGTGTGGTGTCTCACCCTTCAATCTCAGCAACTCAGGAGGCAGAAGTAGGAGGATCACTGTCAGTTGAGGTCACCCTGAGATTACATAGTGAATTCCAGGTCAGCCTGGGCTAGAAGGAAGGAAAAAAAAAAAAAAAAAAAAAAAAAAAAACCAAGATGCTGATGTTGTGCAAAGCCATTTCAAGGAACACAGCAGATTCCAGCTCCATCACAAGCTTAGGGACCCAATCAAGGTGCTGGGGCTTGAACCTGATCAAAACCAGCTTATCTGTAGCATCACGGTGAGAATGAGACCATGACTTCAGCCTAAACTTTAGAGAGGCATATGCTTTCATTCACTTTTACAGAGCTGTAGCTCACATAAGGTGCCCAGCCCGAGCTCGGTGCACTGCACAGACCACATTCCAAGGAGCCCTGGGACCTTCCTAGGGAAGCCAGTTTCTAATGAAGCTTGTAGGTCACATTCGCCAGCATCTGTCCTCTTTGTTGGATAAGGTGGGCACTCCTTATATTCATTCATTCTCATTAGACACTGAGCAACCAGATTTTGTGTGTCTTCATTCACAAAATTCATAATATATTTTGATCAACATTCCCTCCCCATTTACATTCCCCCTCCCCAGCGTCCCCCTTTTACTGAACCCTTCTTTCCAATAAGTCTTTCTACTTCAATGTCTTTTTTTTTCTCTCCTCCATCATCCAGGACAGCACGTTGATGAGCCCAATATCGTATAGGTCTTGCACAGGGAGATCATGAATGCAACTGCCACTCCATGAACAGAGCCAGTGTTCCACTGCACTTCTCCTGGTCCTCTGGCTCTAATACTCTTTCTGCCAGTCTTCTGTAATGTTCCCTGAGATGCCTAACTCAGCACTGATTCTCAGCATTTTGATGAGTTTTCTTACAAATATTTTTATTTACTTAAGAGAATGTGTGTGCATTCGTGCCACACACATACATGTGTGCCAGGGTCTCCTGATGTAACAAATGAACTCCAGACACATGTTACTTTGTGCATATGGCTTTATATGGGTACTGAGGAATAGAATCCAGGTCAGAAGGTTTTGCGAGCAAGTGCCTTTCGCTAATCCTTTTCCCCATCTTTCCCCAACTTAGATGAGTTTTAGTCTCCAACTATATAAAAAAAAGTTTCTCTGACCAAAGGTGAGAGCAACAGTAATCTATAACCATAAATGTAACCATTTAGGAGGCAAATTTAACTCTGGTTGCTCTTCAGATCATATTTGGAGGGCAATTAGCCAAACAGTAGTTGCTTCTATCTATACCTTTTTTTGGGGGAGGAGTAAGGAGGCTGAGGAAGGATCTCACTCTAACCCTGGCTGGCCTCCAACTCACAACAGTCCTCTTATCTCAGCCTCCCAAGTGCTGGAATTAAAGGTGTGAGCCACCACACCCAACTTAAAGACAGTCTGAGGGCCAGGCATGGTGACACACCAGCATTTGAGAGACAGAGGTAGGAGAATCACCTTGAGGCCAGCCTGAGACTACATAGTGAATTCCAGGTCAGCCTGGGATAGAGGGAGACCCTACCTCGAAAAAAACAAACAAACAAACAAACAACAACAACACAAAAGCCTATGTTCTGTGCTCTGTGTTCTATTCTGTTAACTCTAGCCCAGTAGCCTTAGGCTGGCCTTGAAATTACAGTGATCCTTCTACCTCAGCCTTTTAAAGGCATTCACCACCCTGCCGACCTAAAGTAGACTGTAATGAACAGTGTGGATATAATTATTGATGATAGAACACAGACAGATCTATATCTCTACAATAAATCAAGAGTGAATTTCTCTTCAACAGAAGTACAGGCTTCCTAACTAGGACTTAAAATTCACATTCAAGGTCTGGAGAGATGGTTCAGCAATTGAAGGCACTTGTTGCAAAGTCTGCCCGCTGGAGTTAAATTTTCACTACCAACTTGCAGCTCCAAGAGGCCCTGGAGCAACTTTCTCTTTCCTTCCTTCCTCCCTCCCTCCCTTCCTTCTTTCTCCCTATCACCCTCTCTCTTATAATTTTATTTATTTGAGAGAAAGAGAGAGAGAGAGAGAGAGAGAGAGAGAGAGAGAGAGAGAGAGAGAGAGAATGGGCACGCCAGGGCCTCCAGCCTCTGCAAACAATCGCCACCTTGTACATCTGGCTTTACATAGGCACTGGGGAATTTAACTTGGGTCCTTCTGCTTTGCAAGCAAACACCTTAACTGCTAAGCCTCCAGCGCCAGCTCTCTCTCTCTCTCTCTCTCTCTCTCTCTCTCTCTCACACACACACACACAAATAATTTTCTTTTTTTTTAAGAGAATGGCATTTTCTTTTTTTTTAATATATTATTTATTCATTTTCAAACACAGAGAGAACTTGAGAGAGTGAGAGAACCAGGGCCACCACCTTGTGGGTCTGGCATATGTGGGTACTGGGGAATTGAGCCAGGGGCCTTAGGCACTGGAGGCAAGTGCCTTAACCGCTGAGCCATCTCTCCAGCCCCACAAATATTTTTCAAAAATTCACATTCAATAGAGCCGGGTGTGATGGCGCACGCCTTTAATCCTAGCACTCTGAAGGCAGAGGTAGGAGGATCACTGTGAGTTCAAGGCCACTCTGAGACTACATAGTGAATTCCAGGTCAGCCTGGGCTAGAGTAAGACCCTACCTCGAAAAACCAAAAAAAAAAAAAAAAAATATATATATATATATATATATATATATATATATATATATATATATAAACAAAACTATGAAACTGGGTGTCCCTGGTCTCCAGCAAGCTGCCTTCCCAGAAGGGTGGAATTTCAGAAGATGAGCCCATAGGTGAGGAATAGCCTCCTTCAGCACCCCTCCCCCCTTACTCTCAAACATCCCTGCTCTTTCCAAACTAAAGACTTGGCATTTTCAGCAAATTCCTTGGATCCTCATGGTCACCCCTACAGCCATGAACATTGCAGAGGGCTTCTGAGCTGAGTCCTTTTCTATCTGTACACAGTAGTGACACCTGTCCCAAACCAGGACACCATACTTGCCTGTAAAGGAAGGGTAGGACAAAGCAAACCAGATGTGCCTGGAAGTGTCTGAGGCCTCCAGAGGGTGGGAACAGAGCCTGGGAATCTGGGCCAGCTCAGAAGGCATGTGACAGGAAATGAATCTAAAGGCTGAAAGCAATGTGGTTAGCCAAATGCCCAAGAGGCCACAAGACACAAACAGGCTCCCAGGGCCAAAGGGTCTAATCAGTTTCTCTGAAAGCACCTCAAGTGCCCAGAGATCAGGACCCACATCCAACCATGGACATCCTAACATCAACAGAAAAAGAACCAGGACATTTGTCTAAGCTGAACCAGGGCTTATCAAACAAAGACGTAACTGGCTTCAGCCCACTTCACTCACAAAGGACACATACACTGATCCACTTGTAGAAGCCAGCCTGAAGGAAAAGAACTCAGTGTCACAGGAGTGCCTGGCAACTCTCTGAAAGCTAGTGTGGGGAATTAGCAGTTTCTTTTTTTCTTTCTTTCTTTTTTAATATTTCTATCTATTTGAGAAAGTGAGAGAGACAGGCAGAGAGAAAGAGAACATGGAGCTGGGCGTGGTGGCACACACCTTTAATCCCAGCACTCGGGAGGCAGAGGTAGGATTGCTGTGAGTTCAAGGCCACCCTGAGACTACATTGTGAATTCTAGGTCAGCCTGGACTAGAGCGAGACCCTACCTCAAAGAGAGAGAGAGAGACAGAGACAGAGAGACAGAGAGAACATGGGCATGCCAGGGCCTCCTGCCTCTGCAAATAACTCCAGATGTATGTGCCACTTTGTGAATCTGGCTTTACTGGGGAATGAAACCCAAGTTGTCAGGGCTTTGCAAGCAAGAACCTTTAATTGCTGAGCTATCTCCCCAGCTGGAATTTAACACTTTCTCATCACAGATGCCTGATTTGGGTTATTCCCACAAAAACCACCTGTTACATCTTTTTTTAAAATAGCAAACATCTTATTTTAAATGGTAATAGGGATCAAAACTAAGGATTCTTGAATGCTAAACAATCCCTCTACCACCAAGACATACTCACAGCCCAATTTTTATTTTTTATTATTTATTTTTGATACGGGATCTTGTTGCCCAGCCTAGCCTTCAATCCACTCTCATCCAAGAGCAAACTTTGAACCTGCAGTTATCCTGCTTCAGCTCCTGACTAGCCGAATTACAGGCCTGCACCACCATGCCCAACAACATAGCACTTTTCAGATTTTGTCTTTTTTTAATCTTTATTTGCAAGCAGAGAGAGACAGAAAGAGGAGAGAGAATGGGTGTGCCAGAGCCTCTAGCTGCTGCAAACTCCAGATACATGCGCCACTCTGCATCTATCTGGCTTTACATGGGCAATGTGGAATCAAACCTTTCCTGCTAAACCCTGTCTCCAGCCCCAGTTTTGTCTTATTTTTAATGCATGTGTGCACACATAGACATGTACACATGGCGTTGACCAAACTCAGGTTATCAGTCCACAGGAATATCATCCACCTTTATTTTTTAAAATACTTTTTATTTATTTGACAGAGAGAGAGAGAGAGAGAGAGAGAGAGAGAGAATATGGACATGTTAGGGCCTCCAGCCAATACAAGCTCCAGACACATGTACCTTGTGCATTAGGCTTTATGTGGGCCCTGGGGAATCGAACTCTGGTCCTTCTGCTTTGCAGGCAAACACCTTAACGGCTGAGCCATCTCTTCAGCCCCCACCTTTATTTATTTTTGGTTTTTTTCGAGGTAGGGTCTCGCTCTAGTCCAGGCTGACCTGGAATTCACTATGTAATCTCAGGGTGGCCTTGAACTCATGGTGATCCTCCTACCTCTGCCTCCCGAGTGCTGGGATTAAAGGCCTGCACCCCACCCCCACCTTTATTTTGAGACAGGTTCTCTCTCACTGGCCTAGAGCATGCCAAGTAGAGCTTGCTAGATTGGCCAGTGAGCCAAGGGAATCCTCCAACTAGAATTACAGATTCGTGTCACCATACCCAGCATTTTATGTGGGTACTGGAAATCCAATTTAGGCAACCACTTTACAGATTAAGCTATTGCCCCAGCCTAATTTCTGGTCTTCCTGAGACAGCATTGCACTATGTAGTCCTGGCGGGCCTGGAACTTGTTGTGTAGACCAAGCTGGCCTCAAACTTCCAGTGATCCTCCAGTCTCCTGTCTACCAAGTACTGGGATTACAGGCATGAGCCACTTCCAATTTATTCAGATTTGGGGGAGAGGCGGATGTGCATGTCCACACACATGTGAACATAAGTACATATGCATGTGGCAATCAGAGGACAACCTCAGGTGCCAATACTCAGTCATCTTCCACCTCTTCTTTTCTTTCTTTTGTTGTTCAAGGTAGTGTTTCCTTCTAGCCCAGGCTGACCTGGAACTCACTATGTAGTCTCAGGCTGGCCTCAAACTCACAGCGATCCTATCTCTGCCTCCAAGTGCTGGGATTAAAGACGTGCAACCATGCCTGGCTTCCACCTTTTTGTTGTTACTGTTGTTAAATATTAATTTAAACTGCAAACACAAACTCCAGATGTATACACCACATGCATTTGGCTTTACATGGGCACTGGGGAATCAAAACCCAGGCCATCAGGCTTTGTAAACAGAGCCTTTAATTAACCACTGAACCATCTCTCCAGCCCCTTCCATCCTTTTGGAGGCAAGGTCTTGCACTGGCCTGGAATTCACCCATTACACTAGACTGGCTGGCCACTGAGCCGCAGACCTGCCTATCTCCATCTCCCCAGCACTGAGATTACAAGAAAGCATCATTGTGTCCAGCATTTTTACATGGCTTGTGGGGATCATATACAGGTTCTCATGATCCTAAGGTAGGCACTTTTATCTCCCCAGACCCTGGTTTTTTGTTTGGTTTGGTTTTTGGAAGTAGGTGTGGGTGGGGGTGTGTGATGACAGTATAAGCAGAAGTACATGCCCAGTGCACATGGATGGGTGGGTCATTTGTCCACCTCCTTGATACAATCTCTCACTCAACCCAGAGCTGTAGTTTCCCCTGTATCTTCAGTGATTCTGTCTCCACCTCCCATCCCAGCAGAACTGAGGTACAGATGTATGTGTTCACACCCCACTGTTTACATGGGTGCTGGGATCCCCCTGTCTGCACCTCCCAGCACCAGAATTACATATTCTCCCTACCACACCCAGTATTTTATGTGAGTTCTAGAGATTGAAATTAGGTCCTCATGCTTGCAAGGCAAGCACTTTTAACAACTGACCTATCTCTCCAGCCTCTTATCCAAATTTGTGGGGAAAAAAATCCTTTTAGGGATGGAGAGATAGCTCAGCCATTATGGTGCTTGCCTCCAGTGTCTAAGGACCCAGGTTCAAATGGTGCATGCATCTAGAATTTGTTTGCAGTGGCTAGCCCATACTCTCTCTCTCTCTTTGTATATCTCTGCTTGCAAATAAATAAAAATATTCTTTTTTAAAAAAGAGGATGAGCCAGGCGTGGTGGCACACGCCTTTAATCCCAGCACTTGGGAGGCAGAGGTAGAAGGATCGCCATGAGTTCAATGCCACCCTGAGACTACATAGTGAATTCCAGGTCAGCCTGGGCTAGAGTGAGACCCTACGTAAAACAAACAAACAAACAAACAAAAAAACTTTTAGAGGCTGGAGAGATGGCTCAGTGGTTAAGGCACTTGTCTGCAAAGCTAAACTTCCCAGGTTTGATTCCCCAGTGCCCATGTAAAGCTAGATGCACAAAGCGGTGCATGCAACTGGAGTCTGTTTGAGGTGCTGGTATACCCAATCTGCTGCTCCTCTTTGCTGGCTCTCTCTCTCTCTCTCTCTCTCTCTCTCTCTCTCTCTCTCTCTCTCTCTGCTTTCAAACAAATAAAAATATTTTACAATGTTTTTTAAAGAAATATAAAAAGGCAAGCCAGGTGAACACATGTCTGTTGTCCTAGCTACTTAGGAGACTAGGGCAGAGAAGAAGGGCTAAGTCCAGAAATTTGGGCATTATTGTGCTCATATAAGCATCACATATCAAGTTTAAGAAAAATAAAGGCCTGGTGTGGTGGTGCATGCCTTCAGTCTCATCACTCAGGACTGCTGTGTGCTCAAGGCCAGCCTGGGCTACAGAGTGAGTTGCTGCATAGGCTAGAGTGAGACCCTGCCTCAAAAAAAAAAAAAATAGGTGGTAGAAGTCAAATTAGAAATCAATTGCACAAAAATTCTACCAACAGCTGGGCATGGTGGCACACGCCTTTAATCCAGCACTTGGTAGGCACAGGTAAAAGGATCACTGTGAGTTCCAGGCCACCCTGAGACTACAGAGTAAGTTCCAGGTCAGCCTGAGCTAGACCTCTGAGGGGAAAAAAATGAAATTAACAAAAGCTATATACATTGCACACTCTCTCAGACACTCAATTCTTATGGTATATCCCCTTTAGCAATCAAAACTCAGTGATGTCAATACTGCTCCAACCACACCACTTTCCAGTTGAGGAAGCCAACCTTTAAGGAGTTTAGGTCTGGCCAATGGTTGAACCTCTAATAAACAAAAGTACCACAAGTGGGACCTTAAAAAGCCTGGCTGGAAGGGCGTGGTGACGCACGCCTTTAATCCCAGCACTCTGGAGGCAGAGGTAGGAGGATCACTGTGAGTTCAAGGCCACCTTGAGACTACAGAGTGAATTCCAGGTCAGCCTGGACTAGAGCGAGACCTTACCTGGGGGGGGGGGGAAGCCTGGCTCTTCATGCTGCAGTTATAGATTCAATGCATAGTAAGTTTGGAAGGCTGAGCCAGAAGACTGGGCTCCAGAGTGAGACCCTATTTTAGACCACCTAGTCACAGACAGCACAGAAAGCAGCAGCCAGAGACGCTCTGGGGAGTCAGGCAGGCATCAGCCTAGGCTGCAAGCATCATTGCATCCGGACTTTCTTTCTCTGCTTGCAAATAAATAGATAATAAAAATATTTTTAAAAATAAAAAATAAGAATAAATAAATAAAATGGGCCCATCCTCCTTTACCCATGCTTGACTGGTGAACATATGGAGCAAAGCCCACACTGTCGCACCGTTAACTGTGGTGTAGTGGTGCACACTTTTTTTGGTTTGGTTTGGTTTGGTTTCCAGGCAGGGTCTCGCTCTAGCCCAGGCTGTCCTGGAACTTGCTCTGTAGGCTCAGGCTGGCCTCAAACTCACAGCCATCCTCCTGCCTCTGTATCCATGAGTGCTGGGATTAAAGGCCTGTGCCACCACACCTGACATTTTTTCGTTTTGTTTTGTTTTTTCAAGGTAGGGTCTCACTCTAGCCCAGGCTGACCTGGAATTCACTATGGAGTCTCAGGGTGGCCTTGAACTCACAGCTATCCTCCTACCTCTGCCTCCCGAGTGCTGGGATTAAAGGTGTGCGCCACCATGCCTGGTCATTTATTTGAAAGCAGATAGAAGAAAGGAAGAGAGAGAATGGACCAGGACCTCTTGCACTGCAAATGAATACCAGATGCATGCACCACTAAGTGCATCTAGCATTGTGTGGGTACTGGGAAATTGAACCCAAATCATCAGGCTTTGCAAGCAAGTGCCTTTAACAACATCAAAAATAAAAATGACGGAGAGTGGTGGGCACACCTTTAGTCCCAGCACTCAGAAGGCAGAGGCAGGAGGATGGCTGTGAGTTCCAGGTCAGCCTGAGACTATATAGTGAGTTCCAGGTCAGTCTGGGCTTAGAGCAAGACCCTGCCTCAAAAAACCAAAAAAAAAAAAAAAAAAAAAAAA
>PVHP010033918.1:0-19310 GCA_004024765.1 Zapus hudsonius
CATCTGGAGTCCCTTTGCACTGGCTAGAAGACCTGGTGTGCCCAGTCTTTTTTGCAAAAGAATAAATAAATATTTTTTAAAATAAAGGGTGTAGGAAAATGAGCAAAATGGAGGGGATGAGGCATAGGGGATGTGGCTGATAAATTAACGGGGCTACTTCTGGCTAGTAACTTTTCATGAATTTCTGTAGTTCTGCCAATAAAGTAACATTTGAGAAAATGTCAGCACTTGTTTAAAACAATATGTGAGCAAATATTTGTTTTCTTAATATTTAACCAACAGGTTGTGCTGTTTTGTGCTTTGAAAAATAAAAAAGCTAAGGCATAGAGAAAAAATGCATCACACACATTTTATCCTATTTTAAGCATCAATGTGTTTAAGACAGAACTTGAGAGTTGATTTAGGTATTACAAATAAACTTGGGACCATAACACTGATGTCTACAGAAAGTAGAAGTCTTTACCCAAAATTAAATTCTTTACTCTGTAAAGACACACATTCTATTAACTGAACCTTTAAGGGAAAGTTTGCATTTTTCCTATGGCATAATTAATGATAAATACTTTCCACAACCAACTACACTCCACATCAGAGAGCCCCAAATTATAGCTCCATGTTGGTTTTTTTCAAATTTGGTGCCACCTTGAAGAGTTCTATCATATCCACACTCCACTTGCACATTTGCTTTCTTTAGAAAGTGAAACATTTGAGCTGGAGAGATTGCTCAGTGGTTAAGGCACTTTCCTGCAAAACCTAAGGACCAAGGTTCGATTCCCCAGTGCCCACATAAAGTCAGAGGCACAAAATGGTGCATGCATTTTGGAGTCTGACTGCAACGGCTGGAGGCCCTGGTGTGCCAGCTCTCTCTCTCTCTCTCTCTCCTTGCATATAAATAAATAAAAATAATTTTTAAAAGAAAGTGAAATACCTATTTTAGGCTTGTTCCAAGTAGCAAAGAAGCATTAGGTGTATTGTGAACACGTATTAAAAAGGCTGTGTCCACAGGCCACTGAAAGCACCATGAATGCGGCAATTCAAGCCATAGGAAAGTATGTCCAATGTCTTCCATAAAGTAATTCTGAAGAATGTATCTTAAAACATTTCACAATTACTTTGAAATCATGGCCTTTACTCTGAAGACAACTTTTAAAATATGTTCCACATCTTAAAATTTATAATCATTAAAACTCTGTAACTACGCATGGTGGTGCCTATCTATAATCCTAGCATTTAGGAGGAGAATCTGGAGTTCAAGGCCAGTTGGCTACACAGACCTGATCTAAAAAATGTAAGCAAAGAACAAACTTCTGCAGTGGTTGGCTTACTATACAAATAGTATTTGCTACTTACTCCATGTGCCTGGCTCACAGGACTTCTGCAGAGGAGCCACCTTGCCAGCCTTTGACCATGCCCCACCTGACCATGTGTGACCTGACCACATGTCACCCGCTGTCACACTGCGACCACGTGTCACCAGCTCTGTCACACTGCGGCCATGTGTCACCCGCTCTGTCACACTTCGACCAAGCGTCACCCGCTCTGTCACACTGCGGACACGTGTCACCTGCTCTGTCACACTGTGGCCATGTGTCACCTGCACAATCTTGTGCTCCCTAAATCTAAAAATGCGTTTTTTTTTTCTGTTACAACCCGTTTTTTTCCTTTCTTAGTTTTTGACTCGCCTCATACAGCAGGTGTTCCATAAATGCTTGTGAAGAACACAATCAATATAATCCAAACTTTATTGCCATAACAAACTGTATATTTGCACCAAACAAAAGATTTATTTTGAGTTTTGCATTTCCTTAAAAGCGAGGACTCTATCAAACACTTCCAAACACTTCCAGCCTCTCTGGGTAGCTCCCAGTGATGAGTAAAATGCTTGTCAGAGTCATTTTCCAAAATCTCAAACACAGACTGGAATGGCTTCAAGTATGACCCAAAGATTGGGGAATTTAATAAATTAGCCTCAATAAATTATACAAAGTATTCACTTTAATAAAGTTTGTTTTTCAAAAGCATAGCCATTTAGTTAATATTCCCACACAAAAAGAAAACAAATAGAAAGGGTGAGAAAAATGCAATGAAAAGGAAGAATTGTCGGTTTCCGGCATCTGATTTACTTCTGGACTCTCTTTCTGGTTCTTGAACCTTAAAAAAAAAAAAATCAAAGAAATTTAATATTTTGGTGATATAGTGTTCTATTAACAATGTTTTAAATAAGAAAAAGTTCTATGGTAGATTTTTAAGGGTTTGAGAATTGAAAATACTATCACTGAGAGACTGGCAAACAGGAATATCTCAAAATCAAGTAATCAATACTCCAGCATCTCCCTTCCAGTAAGTTTTTAATTTAAAGCACATTAAAAAGACACAGAAGTAACTGTAATACAGCTACATTCAAATGTTACTGCTCTGATGAATGTCCTAATTGGATATTTTATTCTTAAACATTCTGTTATCTTTTGCAAGCTCAAGTTTCTCCTGCAATTCAAATGCCATTCCAGGAACACCACTAACCACCCTGGAGACTGAGATGTATGTATCAACCAATACGTTCCCCACCTGCTAATTCTGACTATTGCAAAACAAAGATCTATTTTCATGTCTTTTAATTTAAAATGTAACCATGTTCATAATACAATACTACTGGCAATGGTGCAATCATAAACCTAATGTGTGAAATCTGATATTTGAAGAATCTCACACGAGTTTAGGAAACTCTTCCATCATTTTATGTAAAAGGCAATGAGAAGACTACAAGCAGAAAACTCTTTACAGGGTGCTCATGCAAACATCTATTTCCTCAGTCGTGCTTTCCCAAAGGATCCCCGGGAATGGTCCAGAACACCCAACGAGAGCAGCCTCCGCTGCAGGCTCAGGAGGCACACAGTACATGAGCCATACATATCATGGATACATTAACTAATTTTTAGTACAATTCTGAGACACTGGCGTGGTTTTGAAATGCCAGAATATACACTTTTTTTTTTAAAGGCTTATCATTTTGTAAGGGGGAAAATTACTTGCAGCAAATAACCAAATTTTCTCAATTGGTAAAAATTATGCCTTGCATAAAAATAAAAGGATTAGAGGCCTCTGTTCTTCTCGAGCACCACCCTGCCACCCTCCCTTTCTCTGAGAAAGCCCATACAATGCACACGCAGAAAGCCTTCAGAAAGTGTTCCCATACAATAGACCCCCAACTATTCAAAATGAGTTTAGGTGTATCGGGAAAATTATATGCGTTTTAAAAATGGTCTAAATAGATATTAAAGGAAAGTTGCTCCCATTTTGCTAGGCACAGCATTCTAAAAGACCACACAGTGAGAAAAATCTCTTACCATACTGTAAGTCATAAACTGTGTTTGAAAATAAAATTGTTAATGAAGAAACTGACATTTCTAAAGCTGCTGTTCGAGGTAAGCATTCTTGAAACACGTTTATGACACAAAACCTTAAAGCCCTAAACTGCAAAATTCATTGAAATATTACATATTTCTTAAAAATGTAAAAAAAAATCCAATGTAATAATAATGTGCTTTCATCAGTTATTTTAAGCCTATAAATAACATGTACAAACCCTTCATTTTTTTCTTTTTGCTAGAAACAATAACACTTTATCATCTCAGACAATATTTCTCTTTTGTGAATATTTTGATAGTAAAATAACTATCTACTTTAGAGAAAAATGAATCACAATGAGAAAATTAAAATTATGTAAAGCAATTCTGAGTATGTATAGATATAAGACTACTCTTTACCACCTTAAAAAGTTGTATCATAAAATCTGTTTTTAAATTATCTCTTTATTCTATCTCTCTTTATCTCTGCTTGAAAATGAATAAATATTTTAAATTATCTGTTTATTAATAAAATAGCCAAAAATACTAATGTTTGTATAGAAACAACTATAAGTATTACAGCCTCGCATTAAAATTTTAGGCACTAAAAGCATTTTCATAGCTAAAACTAGAATTTAAAACCACTCATCTACCAAAACAAAAACCTTTGGTGCTCATTAAACTATGTTCTTTTTTTTTTCTGAGGTTGGGTCTCGCTCTAGCCCAGGCTGACCTGGAATTCACTATGCAGTCTCAGCCTGGCCTCGAATTCACAGTAATCCTCTGACCTCTGCCTCCCGGGTGCTGGGACTAAAGGTGTGGGTACCACACCTGCCTGGTAGAGCTAGTCCTGTGACTGGTTTACACAGACTCGGGAGATCAGCCTCACTGGACAATGTAGGACTTGCCTAAACTACAGCTGCTGGATTAAAACTTCAGGGATTTAGTTAAAAGCAAGAATATCGCTATCGTTGTAAATGCTCCTTAGTTTTGTTCTCACTCACTGTCATAGCTGCTGCTGCTAGCCTCTGGCTGAGACATGCCTCCATGCACTGCTCCCTGGGACTCCTCACGTCCTAAGACAGCAGAGGAGGAGTAAAAACACAAAACAGCAAATGAAAACAGCAGCAGAAAAAGGAGAGGAACTACTTCAAAACCTTTGGGCTCCAGAGTGAAGTTACACACTCCTGGTATTGCAAGGGTTCTTGGGTAAATGCAGATAACCCTAACCACGATCGATTCATAATGAATGTTCATAAAGCATGGATGAGGTGATTGAGCACCTGGCTACTGTGGAAGGGAAAGGAAAACACATTTGACTCAATGGGGTGTTTCTGCTATCGTGAAATTTTCACCAAAATTAAGCCTTGTCATTAGAAATTTAAAAATACCCCAGGACCAACAAAATAACAAACAAACAAAAGACAGAAGTAGAAAAGAAATTTTAACAAAGGAAATGACGTGTGACGACAGGTGATTCTGTGCCGTTAAGAGAGTGTCTGTTAGAGATCATGTCCATTCACAAACGCTGCCTTTGCTCCCGTCCTTTCCAGAGCAGCTGCTCTTTGGGAAGTAACTTCAGGACCAGCTTATACGCCATCTGAGAAGTGACCTTGCCTTTAGCATCCTGCACTTTAAAAAAGTGAGGATTTTCCGCTTTTAGTCATTGCCTCCTAACTGGCTAAGAGAAGAGCTGCCGGGCAGGGCCTCTTGGGCTGCGGTACACCCAGTCATGGCTCACTGTGGGGGTGGAAAGCTGCTGGCTCAATGTTAGGGATTGTGGTCTAACCTCTCACCCTTTCACAAACACTCTGTCATTTGAATGCTCCACGTCTTGGGATCCACACTGCAAAATGAGGCTAACTCCCCAGTCCTAACTTCATGATGACTATGAAGAGCAAGTGACACGATGTGGGCAGAAGACATTCCGATGCATACATCAGAATAGAGCATCTCTGGGCTTTTTCCTCTTTGCTTCTCTTAATCTAGTAACATCTCTCTAACCCTTAAAAGGCTAACATCTATCTGTATTCTTTAACTAAATCAAAACGGTCAGCCCTCATCCAGTGGTTAGGAAATGTGACTAAGGTCTACATATGAAAGAGGCTAAACCAGGCTTTCAACTCACGGGTCTGTATGGCCTCCTCTGTCGATGTATTTGAACATTCCATATCTTCAACAGTAGATGCTGTGCTTTCTCCTTTCTTTCGCTTCTTACATATAAAAAAATTGAGAAAGAGATGTCAGATAATCACGTAAGCAGGCATACAAACTCAACATGGATTAGCAGACATTAAAAATCTAACATATGTAAGAGCCTATCAGCATGTATGAGTGTCTCGAAACACACAGAATAGTCTTTACCTCAGGACAGTAGCTCTCTAAGAGAAGGAAGGGGATGGGGGATGGGGGAAGAGAACTTTCAGCCTGGACAGTGAGCATATTATGAATCAATAAGAGCACTTTCTAATGCTTCCTTGAAGTGGTTTTCATTAAAAGTTTAAATAGGAGCGCCATAAATTTTACTATAAATGAATGACCTTAAAAGTACAAAACTCTCTCTTGACGTCTAACAAACCACTTGGGTTTTCTACCCATTCTCGGGCCTTCCTTCCTTCGGATGTCCAGGTCAGTGTGACTGTGAAGGACGTGCTGATGCTGTAACCTTCCATTCTTGGGTCACACTGCAATTTCCTTGTTACATTCTAGGACTTCATCCTCTACCTGGCCAGTCCTGGGCCGAGTTTTTGACTACTTAACTCTATGTATATATAGGCATAATTAAAGGAGGACAGAGATAACAAATGTAGAACATTTGTATTTTTCATAAAACCTTATAGTTTCAAATTTTATATGTAAAAGTCCACATTTTAGTCCAAAGTTTCTCTAGATTTCCTAAAAAGTTTGGCTCACTTGGGGAAACATCAGAAATGCCCCACATTTCACAGAATCACATGCAATACCAGGTCCCTATTTGTATTTTCCAACAATTAGTATTAAGGTAGACTTCATCTGAGAATGTTCCTTGCTGCGGGCCATTCTGTGTACAGCTATAAAAGATCATTCCTTCTGACAGCACACTGCTCTTCTCCCCAATGGCAAGCATGGGCTCTGCTCCAGAGAATGACACTGCAAAGCCGAACTGTTTAACATCCTCTCCCTTACACCACACACAAATGGGCAGAACCCTTATCCATGCATCATGGCCAACTTGACTGTTTTCAAAACATTGTGAGGTGGCTGCACAGAGTAGAATGCAGAGAAACCCATCATGTACCTAAAAAGAATGCTTCACATACAGAAAAATAACTTGACTATACCTTAACAGAGCTGAAAAGGCACTCACTTAGCAGATTTGTGTCGTAGGTATTACTTCTCAAAACTAGCTGTGAGAGTGGCTATAACTTCACATAACTGATGAGGGAAGGGGAAAGTGCCTTACATCTTTCTTTTCCAAAGTGTTGCTTCATGATTACCATCTAAACCCTGCTGGGCTGAACAGATTGGTTCGATAATTACATACAATAACTGCAGTGGGCAGGTAACCCTCAGCTGGCACAGGGCAGCTCCCCTGTGAGAAGTTCCATATGCAAACTGCACTGATGGAGTGCATTAGGTCCATCTTTCCTGCCGGTGCCCAGGCCTGATTAACGCAGCCAGGACTCCAAGGTTAGCATGTCAGCAGATTTGTGATGCATTAGGCAGGAATAAACACAGACACTTTTGTTCGTTCAGACCAAAATTAAGGAGGAGTATTTCAGTATTATGCTGCTTTCCATACAGGAGAGAATGCATTTTCTAGGTTTGGGGGAGCAGGTTTTCAAGTGCACATTATAGAGGGACCTGTCCAATGTTTCTACCCAAGAACCCACTGCATTCATCTCGTTTCAAGGTTATTTAATACAAAGGAGTGTCTTAATCTCATGCAGGTAAATTACAAAGAATGAAAATCAGGCCGCATTCAACCAACAAAAGGAACACCTGTGCTGTAAGCAGCACACGTTAGGGAGAGCAATGGATGACACAATCCACATGCAGGCAGGCATCTCCTGCCTATCTTGGATGACGACACAGGTCATATGGAAAGGAAGGGTCCTTGGTCTAAGCACCACCAGCTAGCAGAACAAAACAACCCCCCCATTTCACGGGCATCGGACAAGGCAATGCACAGACACCCAAACAATGCACCACCAGGTTCTTGGAGTATCATGGGATCTGCCAACGTCCTCCGTGCTGATGTGAGTGCTTCTGAAATAAAGAAGCTTTTGCATAGTGTCTGTGGGAACCTCTACCAGGTTTCACAGGTGCCTTTATTTGCATTTATAAATGAAAGCAAGATATTGTGTGACACACAAGAATAACTTACAAAATATACTTTGAGCAGGGTTTGCTTTTAATTAAGCATAGCTAAAATGTCTTGAAAAACTGGTTTATTTGTAAGGGCATCAGTGTATGTATATATACAACATATTATTTTTTGATGCATACAGGTATGCTAGGTTAAGTTTTAGTTAATTAGCCATGTTTCACTTCCTGTTTATAAAGAGGCTAGATTCATCTGACTGGAAGTCACTAGTGGGCTAACAGTGCCTGGGGACAGCCAGGCTGCCTCGGGGGTGCTCAGTGTCAGAGGTGACACCACAATCAAGTTGTGGTTTCCAAGTCAACACAGAAGATTGAGTCCTGGAACCTCTGACAGCCTCCGAGAAAAGCAATCAGACCCATGGCTATCTCCAAGAAGAGGGCTCAGGCAATGTTCCTGGGTCTTGCCCCTTATTATAAAAGTCGGACGTGTTTATTTTTAAAACTAACAATTTTGTGCCTGGCTGGTACTTGTTACACAGGTCAAAGGACTGTGCATGCAAACATGCACATGCACCAGAAACCTTAGTCACTTGAAAAGCCACTTACAGCCACTATACAAAGGTATGCAATTTATAAAATTACTACTAAATTCCTTAAGAGTAATAAAAATAAGGTATTAGTAATTAAGAGTGGGAAAGAAAGCAAACATGTGGTTTATCACAAGATTTACATATTAAGTGGATTTAGTTCAGATCTACTAGACAAAGAAAATTGAAGATAGTTATACAAGAAAGCCAAAGAGAATCTGCCTCGTGTTTGTCAGCTAGTGGCAGAGAGATTAGAACTCAGAGCTTCTGATTAGCGAGATTAGAACTCAGAGCTTCTTATTAGAGAGATTAGAATACAGAGCTCCTTATTAGAGAGATTAGAACTCAGAGCTTCTTGTTCTTGGTAGCGTTTCTTCCCCCAGAACAATGCTGCCTCCCTGTGCGACTGTTGAGCATGAAGCAGGAGTTTCTAGATGTGCTGCGGTTTTACCCTAGTGCATTTTTTTAAAGAGATACAGTGCAGAGTTGTGGACTTGGTGGAGACAAGTTTCACACCCTTGTCTCTTTCAGAGCCTCCTGGTATGTATGCTCCTTCAGGGTAAGGACTAGGGTTCCACACTTTCCCTGGCCATGCAGAGCTTAGCCTATGTGTTATAGTCAGGGGCTATGTGTAAGCAACAATCCAACAACTACAGTTATGGCATGATTTCAGTACCTTACCTGAAGTCCCTCAAAAACTGAGCAATATTTAAATGGACATTGAATGACCACACATTTTAAAAGATCAGATATAGACATGAAATAAAAAGATGAGAAGTATGTTATTAAATGAACAAATCACAAAAAAATGAACAAATCACTTATAAAGGGAAAGATGAGATGGAAAACCAATCTAAACCTATTGTCAGAACATTAAAATGTTTCACTATTTTAAAGTGAGTGGAGTGATGAATGAGAGTATAAAGTCCTGCAGAGGACCTGGAGGAAATGCTGCTTTCCTGCCACTCACTTTCTTCCTAGACAGAATCGGTCAGTGAACAGAAGAACTGAGAAACAAGCTACACACATTGTAGAGGAAATTACACACAAAGGAACATGCTCTCATTAAAATTCCATGTAACAACAACAACTACGACCTAGAACGGCCTCCCAGGGCACTTCTGAAGACAGCCAGTCCATGAACCTGGCAACAGTGGCTTTTCATGATTCTAATAGCATTCACAGCCCAGGAATCCTAAAACTTCAACCTAAGCAAACCTAAGCAAAGGTACTCATATAACAAGCTGAAAATGTTTCCAGATTCATGAACTGTGCCCTTGAAAACTAGCATGTCTCAGATCTGCTGGAATCGTCACGACATCTCTTCATTCACGCTCTCCTCTGAGAGCTCCATCACTGGTACTATTAATGTCAAAAACTTAGCAAAGTTAAGATGTTTAAGGATAATTTACAGGGAGAAGGGAATGTTAGCTAGGTAAGCCTTAACTACTATTTATGTCTAAAATCACTAGATTTTAAAGTACCTCGAGCTTCTCTGAGAAACACTTTCAGATGAATGTGTAACAGTAGTGGAATGACCATGGACAAGTCACCTAGCCTCTTCTGAATTGTGCTTGCACCATTTGTGAACAAATGCGTCTCACATGGATGCTACAACATGTAAATGAATATGTGTAAAAAAATTTAAAAGTATTCAGTGATAATCTAAAGTACAAAGGGCTCATATCTATTACCAGTTCTAAGTCCTCTGAAGAATTCTCAAAAGAATTAAAAAACCTAGGACTTTTAAAGTTTTAACAGTGTAAGCTAAAGAGGGCAAGACTTATAAAGATAAGTACTTCAAAGATACCAAATCATTAAGGAAGTACCTTACTTTTAAATGCAGTAAGATTCAAATAAAAATAGTGCATGCTATTTTCTTGAATCAAGACACCAGAAAAATGTGAACATTTCAATAGTGGATACAGTAACAACCCTACTGGAAGCAACACTGATTCTTATTGGTCATCTGCATGTGTCTGCTGCTGCTCTAATTCTTAGTTTCTCTTTCAATCCTCATAACAATCTTATAAGCAAAAAAGATTACATTTACATTTCTACATAAAGTCCATTTTAAAATCCACATTTTGGCCAGGCATGGTGGTGCACGCCTTTAATCCAACCACTAAGGAAGCAAATTTAGGAGAATTGCTGTGAGCTCCAGGTCAGCCTAGGATAGACCCTCCTCAAAATAATAATAATAATAATAATAATAATAATAATAACCTAGCTAGCTAGAACAGAAATATTGAGTATTCCCTACCAAACTGTCCATGATATTAAAAATGGATCATCTACTTCTGATATTAAGAAATCTAATTCTTTTAGCGTGTCCTTGTTACTCTGACAAATCCTCCTTCAAGTGGAATTCAAGGGATTACTTGAGCACTTACATAGCTCCCAGTTTCCTTCCTGTGTCTCCTCAGCAGCATACGTACAAGCACAAGATCAAAGCAGGGCATGTCTGTGTCACTCCCACGTACAAAGCTGGTCACAGGGCTGGAAACACACTACTTCAAGTCTAAGATGCCTACTACCTCTTGGGCCTATTGACAGAAGGGCTGTTTTCTACAAATACAGAAGAATTCTGACTTAATTTTTGACTCATTGTGGTTCCCTACTATTTGCACAATGGAACACACAGGAGCTTTAAAAAATTCCTAAGAACTGGATCCTACTCCCATAGCTTTTGATTTATTGGATCTGAGTGCAGTGCAGGTAGTGGAAAATTTAAAACTTCCCAAGTAATTTTAATATGAAATCCAGGGTGACACCCACAGCCTTACAAGGTCTGCATCAGAATGCTCAGACATACTTTGGATCAAAGGGAACCTCCCAGGCTGTGCAAAGTAACTGGAAAAGTGGGAATCCTGACATCTAGAAATGGAGCTATGTGGTCAGTTTCTCTTATCTTCCAAAGTCACTGGCAGTAGACATACATTAAATTAATAGGTAAATGGGTATTTCAATTTAGCCTAAGGAATCAAGATTGGCAAAATCTAGAGAAACGTATACAGAACAAATTCCCTGGCTGGAGAGATGGCTCAGTGGTTAAGGAACAAATTCCCTATGCTAAGAGTCAATATAAAAAATAATAATTGCTATCCTCAAAGAGACTTAAGAGGATATCACATCAATAAAATAAGAATAAATCAACATAAAAAATCATCAGTTCCCCTAAAATGTGACTGAAAAACACAATGAGCAAGCTAGAAGCAGCATGCAGACCTATCCAGAACAAAGTTATAAATGGAAAATTTACAGAAGAATTAGAACTGGAAAGGGCTCCCAGAATTCCTAGATACTTGCAGATGTTCCCAAGGAAGAGAAGAGAGGCCAAAGGAAGGAGGTGCTCACAGACTTAGGAGGATTGAGTCTTCAAGAGTGTCAAGATGAGCAGTAAGTGTTCAGACAAGACAGGTCCACCAAGTACCAAGAAGAACCAGGCTTAAAATAACCAGATGAAACATGCACATGAACACACACCCCAGCAGAAAAAGAAATGCAAGAAACCTAATAAACAAAAATCAAGCACAAAGGAAGCAATGCATCCCACAAAGACCTCTGCACCCAGCCAAATTCCTTTTCCAGTGGAGCAGTATGTTGGCACCTTTGAACTTTGTGAATTTAAAAAGTTTATTATTCACAAGCTCTCGTTTAAGCACACACTCTTAATGATGAATCCAAGAAATGGGATGCGATAACAAGAAAGAACAGTAACAGAAATATCAGTTAGACTCATTAATTCTAAATATCTAGTTAAAAAAAAAACAAACCTAGAGCTAAAATCTCAAATGACTGTAACATGAGAGGTGGCTGTGGGAAGCTGAGAGTATTTACTCTTGTGGGAAATAGATACAGAGTCTAATTAACTCTAAATGTTCACACACAAATATATGTGCTATAAAATATGAGTGAGGACATTTGGGGGATAAGATTTCACAGCTTCTTCCCATCTAAAATCTGAAAAAATTAGACCAAAATAACTATTAAGAACACTTTGGCAGCAATCAAAGGAGCCACAGCCTCATGCCACAACTGTGTCTGGAAGTTTCCCCCAGGAAGTATGGTGTGGCTCCAGTCTAACCACGAAGCGCGACAAGGAGAAGAGCACTGGAAACTCTAATCAGAAGGTGTCCAAATTAGCCTCAAAGACAAGACTCAAACACTCCTTGAAAAAGCTAACTCTTTTCCAACGTGACCCACCAAAAGTAAGACCCAAGGGCAGAATAATCAAAATCATTCAGGACTAGCAATCTTCAATAAGACACAGGGAATTAGTTCCAAGAACCAAAGTGAAAAAAGAAAATAGGAAAGAGATAGAGCTAAAGCCATGGAGAGGAAATGGCTGATGCTGTTTCCCTTTCGAAGTGGACTGGCCAACAATGATCTCAGTCAGGTTTGCCTCTTCTAGTCAGAAAGAGAATGGAAACAGATAATATGTCCTATGGCCACTAGGTCCTGCTCAAATATGCATCCATAGCAAATAAAATGAATCAGCAATACAGAACCCCTAAACAGGAACTCTGAGAAAAAGACAAGTGGGCTCATCCCACGGAAGCCGGAATCAAAAGAGCAGAGATGCGGTGGGACCATGAAGCCAAGCAGGGCTCTATCTGAGGGAGCCCTACTGTCAGGAGAAAGAAGAAACATTCATAGCACATAAAAACCAAAAGAAAAGAAAAAAAGGTTTGTGCTCTATTTTATTTTTTGGTTTGTCAACAAAAGGTCTCGCTCTAACCTGGGCTGACCTGGAATTCCCTCTATAGTCTTAGGATGGCCTCAAATTCACATTGATCCTCCTGCCTCTGCCTCCTGAGTACTGAGATTTGAGGTATGTGCCACCATGCCCAGCTGTTCTTTCTTTTTTAAGGCAAATAAGGAAAGTATTGAGGTGAACAAATTAAACAATAATTATCAGAACTTATATATTAGAAATAGCAAGATCCAGTTGACAACAGAGAGGCATGAAGAAAAATTTGGATTATTACAGGTAATACAAAAGATACAGAATCAAAATTGAGCCATTAGAACAAACGAGACATGGAAAATGTGTATAAGTTTTACAAGCAGGAAACTACAAACAACAGACAAATGAACAACCGTTTCAATAAGGTGAGTCAAACTATACTCATGAAAAAGAACTCTGTAGAGATGCTGGCTCTTCCAAGCTTTACCTACTGAGTCAAATGAAACTCAACCATAATCTCAGAAATTAGTAATCTGATTCTAATGCTTATATGTAAGAGAAAAAGCTTCAAAGGGCCCAAAACAACAACAATGTTAAGGACAGATGCTGGAAGAGTTACACAGGTATAAGCCCATAGCTCATACAGAGTTGGCATTAGCTAAGCAGGCTAATGGAACCATGGGGAACCCAGAAACAGTCAAAGCCCTAGTGACCTGAGTGGTCTTTTCAATCACTGTTTCTGATTAACCAGATATTCACGGGGGAAACAATGCTGACCGGCATCACACACAATCTATCTTCTACTGTAGTACACCTAAATGTGATGGATAAAATTTCTTGAAGACAACACAACATACTCATGACCTTGAGATAGTCAAAATTTCCTTAAACCGAATATGAAAATATTAACCATTAACCAAAAGACTTATGAATTGGGCTTCATCCAAACAAAGAACTGTTCTATTCAGAGATGCCATCCTAAGAGTGGCAGCACATGCAGCACACATACTGAATACACACAAAGTTCCCAGCCAGCAAATTAAAGCCCACAATCTAAATATTTTCATGAGCAAAGAACTGAAGTGAACTTTACACACACATACAGAGTACTGTACATTATCAAAAAATAAGTTTTCTTTAAAGCCCAGAACACAGAAATTCAGACATAAAGAACAGGTATAAGAACACACACTGTAAGGTCCCACTGTGTGTGTATTCTGTGTGTGTCATCATTCTTAGGATGACTTAGGATGATTTGATTTCTTTTTGAAAACAGAAGAATCTTGGTAACAAAGTCATATCTTAATCCAGGTGATGCTGAAATGCATACATTCACTTTGCAAAATTCAAATTTCATACTTACTTGTATACTTTTTCTGTGCCTATGTAATAATCTCACTTAAAAACTTAAGGGGGGGAAAACTTACTTGACAGGCCTGGGGAAATGGCTCACTTATGCAAGATGCTCACTATGCAAGCCTAAGGACCAGAGTTTGGATCCCTAGTACTCATGAAAAAGCCAAGTGGGGAAGCATATGCCTGTAGGAGCAAAGCATTAGAAAACAGAAATCATCAGCTACAGCAACCTAAATTTATACAATTAAAATACAGCGTATCTCTATTACGACATCATGTTCAAACAGTCGGACAGATTTTCCCCAGCTCACTTGTGTGCGCAGGGAAATGTGACTTAAACTGCAGCTACACACCAGGAGTTACCATCCCCTCATAGAGGCAGCTGCAGATCTGGGACAGGAGGCCTTCGCCGCTCTTCACCTCCAGTAGTAGCCCCACAGCTGAGGGCCCCATGGCTGAAGGCCAGCGGGGATTTAACAATGGTTGGTGATTTTTCAAAGAAATTGTAGAAAGAACAATCAGCATAATATAACCAAAAAAATTAAAATATTGGGAGACAAAAAGGAACAAAAGAAGGATATATACTTATCATTCATACACTGTCAGAAACTAAAAAAGTAAAAATAAGCTGGGTCTAGTGGCCCCACCTGTAATCCTAGCTTGTTGGGAGGCTGAGGCAGGGGAGCAGAATCCCTGCTTAGGCACCAGAGTGAGTTCAAGACCAGTCAAAGCAACTTAGTGAGACCCTGTCTCAAAACAGAAATTACAACAACAACCACAAAAGGCAGAGAGTGCATGCCTGGTATGCACAAAACCCCAGGTCCAATGCCCAATCCTGTAAAAGGAAGGAAAACGAGACCTGCTCAATGAATCCCTCGGGATGAGACACAAGTGATTTCAACCTACTTCTTTCTGTGGAGTTGAGAGGCAGCTTAATCAAAACTCTACAAGAAAAAAGCTAATGGAGGTATTGATGGCCTTTTAACTTGCCAAGTTCCTTGTAGTAAATTAAGCTGTTCTTAACCCAGATGGGATAGGAAAGAATTCTTTATGGATGGGACTACATGTTATTGATCTCTGAAGCCCCAGAGAGCTAGCCCAGCTGAGATATCTACATTTCATCTTATGCGTTGCTAGTTTATGTCGATTTAAGAGTGTGCGCTAGGGCTGGAGAGATGGCTCAGCGGTTAAGGCACTTGCCTCCAGTGCCTAAGGCCCTGGGTTCAATTCCCCAGGACCCACATAAGCCAGACCCACAAGGTGGTGGCCCTGGTGTTTTCTCTCTCTCTGTATCTCTCTGCTTGAAAATGAATAAACAAAATATTTTAAAAAAGAGTGTGCGCTAAATCCAGCAACTACGGTTATGTGGTGCCAGAGTCTAGTGAAAGGTTTCAGTCTAATCAACACATTTTAGCTCTTGTTTTTATATGTGTAGTAGTGGGGGTCGAACCCAGGGTCTACTGAATACAAAAATGTCTTCTACCAGATAGCATATCCATATATCTCTTTTACTTTTTTAAAATTTTATTATTTATTTATTTGAGAGAGAATGTGTGTGTGTGTGTGTGTGTGTGTGTGTGAGAGAGAGAGAGAGAGAGAGAGAGAGAGAGAGAGAGAGAGAGAGAGAGAGAGAGAGAGAGAGAATGGGTATGCCAGGGCCTCCAGTCACTGCAAATGAACTGCAGACACAATGTGCCACCTTGTGCATCTGGCTTTATGTGGGTCCTGGGGAATCGAACAGGGGTCCTTCTGTTTTGCAGGCAAACACCTTAACCGCTAAGCCATCTCTCTAGCCCTACTTGTTTCCTAAGTTAGAGCCAGGCAGGCCTTGAACATGTGATCCTCCCCTTCAGCCTCCCAAAGAGCTGCAGTTACAGGCCTGCACCAGGCCCTCCTAGCTTGACTTTTCAAGGACAGGCTTAGATGCTTACATTTGGCCTCTTCCTTCTTCAGCCTTACACATTCCAAAGTGCTGTGCTTTAAATAAAACCCTTTGGCTATTGGGAGGAATACATGGGTAAATTCATATTTCACTTTTGTAATCAAATATCCTGTACCATAATCAAGCACGCTTACAGAAAAGCATGGAGATAAACTTGCTTCTTCCATTCTCAACCAATTCCTGTCAATTTTATCATGAGGGAGATCTCTTGGGAACCTAAAGAGAAGTTTATATTGAACTGATTACTGATTAAGTTTATCCCTTTATACTTCGTGCTTCCAAAGAGAAAAGGAAGAGGAAGAAAATATGACAATATAAGGATTAATAGTATTCCTAGAGCTAAATTCTATGTTCTGAGCCTCCTGGTAGCCAGAAGAGGGGGGAAAAAAACCCCACAGAATTATAGTCCTTAATAAAAGAGACAGTGTAATTGTTTCTCAAAAAAAGTTGTTTTTCCTTATAGGAATTCCCCCCAACTTCTTGATCAGCAGAGTTCTGTTTTATCGGTTTTAGAAGGAGAATTTACAATTTATTAGAAGAAATGTTTTGTGGTTACAAAAAAAAAAAGAATCTTTTTTTTAAAAGGGTGGGGGTGTTGTGCTGGGCATGGTTGCATAGGTCTATAATCACAGCTTTCAGGAGGCTGAGGCAGGAGGACTACAAGTTCAAAATCAGTCTATGCTACACAGTGAATTCAAGGCCAGCCTGGGCAGCTTATTGAGACCCTGTCTCAAAACTAAAAAGGAAACAGGACTGGGATATAGCTTAGTGTACAGTGCTTGCTGAGCACATGAGACCCTGGGTTGAATAGCCAGTACTACCAAAAAAAAAAAAAAAAAGTACAAAAAACTGGTCGGGGTCCAGACATTTCACTTTACAAAGCAAAAAGCTAACTAACACAAATCACTTTCATTGTGGAATACCAAGCAGTTTCAAAATTGAAGCATGATCTGATCCTAATTTTTCATACTTTCTTTTCATTGCAAGAATAGCCCTTGTAGGCAATGAGAATAGGAAGAATGGTAATCTAATAAAGCAGACCTCCTAACCACTCAACTAAGCAAATATATACTTGTTTCTGCCCTAAATGAAGCTTTATACATAGAAGTAACCCAACAGCCAAGTTCCAGCCTTGGAAGCCTCAAGGACACAAGAAAATGACAAGGTCTCTTGTTAGCTCTGCAGCAAGCTGACCCATGTGGGGTCAGCCAACATTCAGGAACCGGGCATCCTCCAGCCTGTAAATCCAAGCCACAGTGAGCAAAGAAAGGGCACTTGCTCACGACACATTCTCACTGCAGATCTTCTCTTCTCAACCAACAAGATTTTAGAGAAAAACATTACAGAAATAAGCAACAAATAGTAATGCAAAGAAATGTGAGCAAAAGGACGTATGTCTAAGCATGCGCTCAAACAGCGAACACCTCGGTTTCCACCTCCCGCACTGTAAGCCGTGGTCTGGCTTTGAAGCAAACCTGTGGATGACAACACTGGAGTAGATGCAGCACACTTGTGAAAGAGAAAACATGCGCATATACACAATGTGTGTGCCTGCAGGTTCTGTGAGATTACAAAAAACCAACCTCCTACCAAAAAAGTGCACTTCATAATCTGATCTGGAAGTACCCGTTTCCTGTGTAAATTCAAGACTTCATGACAATCTCTTGAGTAAGCTGTTTCTGGTTTTAAAAAGAAATTTATTTTCAAATCTTGTTCTCATAGTTTGGAAATGAGCAGTTGAGGAAATCTACTAGAATTTACAGAGTTAACAGTAAACATAATACTGTGAAAAATATTTTTTCTTTTAAAAGTAGACTTTCTCTCCTATATAAAACCAGTATTTTTTATTAAGCAGAAACTTTGTATGGATAAACCCTGTGTTGATATCAATATTTTATTAAATAATTTGAGACAATAAAAGAATAAACTTATCAAGCATTATTAAAAAAAAAAGCCAATAGTAAATGAGCAAGTTAATGAAGTCCTATAAAACCTAAATTTTTAAAGTGATGTCAGGAATTCTTTACATGTTTATATAATACTTCCGCCATAAAGGTAATTACTTATTAATATTCCACTCAAAAAACCCAATTCCCTTAAGTGAAGATAAATCCAACATTTCTTTAAAGAGTAAATTAATGTTTGGATGTAGACACACCAAGCCAATAAGAAAGAAAATTTCCATACGCCAACTGTCACCGAACCCATCAACAGAGAAAGCACACAAGATAACCCTGAGGTGACTTCAAAGAGAACATAAGTGGTAAATCTCCTGACAACAGTACTCAAGTTAGAGTCTCTTTAGGTCTTTACCAGCCGACTGCTACGTGTAAGAAACATTGAGGTACTTACTTGTCCACAACCCTCTGCACACTGTTCCATCACCATGAGGAGTTACCCTTATACAGTAGTGACACATTTAATGATTAAGCCATCTGTATTCCCTCACTGAGCTGTCTTTCCCTCCTAGCACTGTGTGTGAAGTCACAGTCCTAAGAAGCCCAAAGCCATTCTCTACCCACACTCACCTTTGAAACTGACTTAGCCTTCAGGCCTCCGTTTTCCACAGCACTCAAGTCCAGCCTGCCGTCATCCTTGCCTCCTATAGCTTTTAGTCCTTGGGAAAGAATGTCTCGGAGATTTTGATAAAGAGGTTTTTCAGTATAGCCCAGTAATTTCACAGTTTCCATATATTTAGCAATTTCACCTAAAAGAATAACATTACCATTGTCACTTTTCATCACAAATCTGATGTGTTTATCTCTTATTTCTAAAAAATACTTTATAATTAACATAAAATTTGAGCACAAGTACATGTTGCTAAGATATGAATCTTTCTTAAATTTATTTTTTTTTCAATCATTTGTCCAATGAAAAGTGAGCTCTTAACCAACAAAGGAGCACTTGGTGTAATGGAGGAGCCTCGGCCTGGGGGAGACAATCAACAGCTTTCAAATTCGACCAATTTTCCACTCAGTGAGGGGGACCCCTTGTTTGGAACTAGGGATTCAGGGTGATAGGCACCGGATCCCGTACTTTTGGGCTCCCAAAACAAGATGCACTATGGGAGCGAGTGACTGGGAGAC
>PVHP010033919.1:0-19369 GCA_004024765.1 Zapus hudsonius
CGCCGGCCGCCACCGCAGCGGTGATGGGGAAAAGGCAGGAGCCTGTGGGCCCGGCTGCCCAGCTGCGCACTCTCCTGCAGAGCCGCTGAGGTCCCAAAGCTGAGGAGAGGCTGGACGGCCCAGGGACAGGCCCAGTCGCCAACCTGGGCTGGGTCCCAGTTAGGCAAAGAAACCTCCGCGAAGAGACAACTCCTTCCCGCTCAAGCTTCCCAGGTATCTGCCTCAAGATTGGCCCCGGGACCTAGCTAGCTTAGCCTGCCCAAGGCTGGCATCTGCCTGTGTATGCGGGGGGTGGGGGGTCGTGGAGACAAGCATGACTGAGGATCAGGTGCTCCCACGAGGGGAAGCGGCTCAATTAGCGGCACTCGGAAACCACAGCGAGGGGATAATGGTGGGAGCTAGTGGGGGGGGGAGGGCTCGGTCCTCTGCTCTGCTGGGGAGCAGAGAGCTTCTGGAGAACCCCTTCTGCTCTGGCCCAGGGGCTGGGGAGGGAGGGAGGGCCCGAAATCTGGTCCAGCTTGTGACCAAAGTTTGGATCCCAGCTGAAGAGATCAAACCTTTCCGAAGAGAGTCCTGGCGACGCTGTTACTCGTCCGCCATCTTGCTCCGCCCCCATGAAATTTTTTAAAAAGGAGACCAATTCAGAAAAATCAACAAAATTAAAATGTTCTTTGCAAAATCAATAAATTCTATGCACTTCTAACCAGGCTAACTATGAAAAACCACAGAGGATAAATATTAATATCAGAGATAAAAGAGGGGCTATCACTGCAGATGTCGTTGATGTCAACAGGATTATAAAGCAATACTAACTTTTACCCACAGATTTGATAACTAAATGAAATGGATGAATTCCTTCAGACACAATATGCCAAAACTCAGAAAGAGCAAATGAAAGATATGACTAGATTCATATCTATTGAAAAACTGAATTGATAGTTAATAATAACCATTCAGAACAGAAAGTACCACACTCAGAGAGGTTCATTGATAAATTGTCCAAACATTTGAAGAAAAAAATCATATCAGTTTTCTATAATATCTTTTTTGAACACAAAGGGGAAATTGGATCCCAGCTCATTGTATCAGGCCAGAATTACCCTAAAACTTTAATCAACAAAGATATTACACAAAAAGTATAAACTAATATTGTTCATAAACATAGATGAAAATCCTCAACAAGTTATTTACAAATCAAGTCTAATAGCATATAAAAGTAATTATATGCCATGATCAAGTGGGATTTATCCTAGATATGCATGCCGGGTTTAACTTTTGAAAAACATTTGATTCATCACATTAGCAAGAAAAGAAGAAAAACAATGTTATATCAAAAGAGAAAGAGAAAGAATATTTCATGAAATTCAACATGCATTTGTAATTTTAAACAGCTTTTTTTTTGAGGTAGGGTCTCACTCTAGCCCAAGCTGACCTGGAATTCACTCTGTAGTCCTAGGCTGGCCTCAAACTCACAGCAGTCCTCCTACCTCTACCTCCAAAGTGCTGGGGCTAAAGAAGTGTGCCACTCCACTAATTAAGAAAGTAGGAACAAAGAACTTCTCAGTAAGGTGGATTAGAAGTTGCCTCTTTGTGACTTGGTGAAGGAGAAGTCAAATTAAGAGAGAGAAAGAGAAGAAGGAGAAGGAAAAAAGAAGAAGGAAGAAGAGAAGGAGAAAGAAGAAAGAGCATTTTGGAAATTCACAAAAGTAGTGATAAGACATAAAACTGTGGGCAATGCACCAAAAAGAAGGCCAAGCTGCACTCTGCTCCATCCATGCTTTTCCCAGGAGGGGAGGGGGAAGCAGGAGCCTCACTTAAGAGATTAAAGAAGCATCCCCAGTGAAAGAAATGGCCAGTCTCACCCCCCAGACAAACCCACTGCCATCACAAGCCTCAAGGGAGGTTTCAGGTTTGGCATCTCCTCTGGCAGATGGGTTATCAGTGAGAGGAATCACATTTTGTCACTCTGTATCACTCGGAAGACAGGGACTAGGTGGCATCCTGAGAGGGATTTTATTGATTAAAGTTGAACTACTCTGGATACCTGAGAAGAATCACAAGTCAGGGAGCCTGAATTTAGCCTGGCACAGCCCTGGATGAGAGACAGCCTTGGGAGGTAGTTGGGGAGAGTGATCAGGCTGGACACTTTGAGCAGGAGGGTTGGCTTAGGGAATGAGTACATGGGAGAGATAGATGATCACACCCTTGGTCTCACCAATTGTGAAGAACCCTGGAGCTGAACCCTGAGTCAGTGAGTGGACCGACCCTTGGAGCTATCTATCTGCCATTCACCACTTAGAGCCTGAGAACTCTAAAGGTCCAGTAGTGGACTTGATATCAAGAGCTGCATCCCTCCAGCAGGGTGGTGACCTTGAAAGAACAGAGCTGCCTGTACAGGTCTTAGTGTTGGGGTTGCTGTCCACGTGCTGAAAACACCTGGGGACACCCCACTAGGCATACAATCTGTGGAGTCTTGAGGTTAGAGTATACAAAGAAGTTCCCACACTAAAATGAAGATAGCTCTGGCGGACATCAGATACTTGTCCAATACCGGCTCAACCATAGTATATACAAGGGAAGACAAAAGTGCAAGTTCAATTGACCTCTGTTAGGTGGAAGCTGAGGCCAGAGTCATTGAGAATAAAGATTTGCACCAGTAAGCATAAGAAAAGATTTATTCACTTTCTAGAGACAGACAGAGTTCAAGACACTAAAACAAAAATAAATAAATAAAACCAACCCGTATCAACTTTCTTTTGTTAAGGGTTAGAATTTATGTGGGAGCTGAGTGGTTTAGGAGATAGGGGAAGGGTTTATGTAAGGCTGGCAGTGTTTAGGAAATCATCTTCCGAATGGTTATAGTCATGTGAATCAAACAGGGGACCTGCTATTTTCATTCTAAGACAAGGTACCTGTGTTGGTTTATCTGGCTTTTGTAAGTTGTGAGTTCAACAAGCCTCAGGCCAGATGACACTGAATAATCACTGCATTTCTCCATCCAGCTAGAAGTCAGGTAACACAGGGTTAGACCAAGAGAGAATTCAATTTACTTTGGGTATCATTTTGTACTGATCCTTTCATCTCTACCCACTGTTCATATGACTGATAGTCTCCAATTTGGCAAGCCCAGCACAGGCTGCCAAAATACTTATATTCATAATAATCAACAAGATTGAATCAATAATAAAAAGCTTCCCAACGAAGAAAAATCCGGATCCAAAAGTATTCAGTGCTGAATTCAACCAAACTGTTAAAGAAGAGCTAACCTCAATGCCACTCAAATTGTTCCAAAAAATAGAATGGGAAAGAACAGTTGCAAATTTATTCTATGAAGCCAGAATTACTCTTATATTAAAACTAGAAAAGGGCATTAAAAAGAAATCTATTAGCCAGGTGTGGTGGCGCACGCCTTTAATCCCAGCACTCGGGAGGTAGAGGTAGGAGGATCGTGAGTTTTAGGCCACCCTGAGACTACATAGTGAATTCCAGGTCAGCCTGGGCTAGAGGGAGACCCGACCTCAAAAAAAAAAAAAAAAAAAAAAACCAACAAGAAATCTAAAGACCTATTTCCATGATGAACACATACAAAAATTCTCCCAAATCAAACTCAAGAACATATTAAGAATGTCATACCCTGACTGTGACTACTGGAGAGACTCAAACTCATCAAAGTCTTGACAAGTGAATCTCTATCTACCATGCTCTCCAAAGCTCAGGGGACCATTGGAGAAGGATGGCACTGAGAGAGAGGAGAACACTAGCTTCTTTTAGGCAGTTTTGGTCATGGCCTGAGACCCAGGGAGAACCAGGAGATGCCACTCCACATGCTATCTCTCCTGGCAGTACTGGAACTCGTGTCTGACGGAGACTGATCTCCATGCCCCCTGCTGTCCACAGTCTGGCCTCCAGCCCCAGATGGGGGTGGACTCCGGGATCAGTCTTCCAGATTTATTAGCCAATCCAATCTTTCCCCTGCCTAGGTGAATGGGACACTGTAAAAGTGACATATACCGCCTCTCTCCTGCCTTCCCCTTCCCCTTCAGGAGACCCTTCGTGTGATCAGTGCAAATGTGTGTTTCTCCCAGGCTCCACTTCCATGTGCTCCCAGGTCTTCGCTCAGAAGCCTGTTGTCCTCAGAGATGCCAAATGCCTGTGGCTCCACTCTAACTTCTCTTAAAATGTGTTCTGATTTCTCTTTATTTTTTTTTCTTTTAGCTTTCCGCGTGTTTGTGGCCCCATTCTGATCCTTCCCTGGAAACCTCAGTTCCTTCTCGATCTCCACGTTCTGGTATCTTTATTCTTATGGCTCCGCTCTAACTTCCTTAAAAGCCTCACTTCCTTCTAGCTCTCCACATTCTCACAACTTTACTACAGTTTTTCCCTAAAACTTCAATCTTTCTTAAATATGTTTTCCACATGAAAAGGTATTCTGGCTTTCCTTCCCAGATCCCAATTCCCCTTAAACAAACTCCACAATTTGTGATTTCTCCCCAAATAAACTCAATAATTCACAATTTCTCCTTCTTGAGTTCATCTTTATTATTCTTCATTAAAGATTATGAAAAAACAAAACTTGGAGTTCATAAATCTGGGGGACACCCTAAACCCCCAAATCCCACATCAGCAGAAAGAATGTAAAAGCCAAAGGATGAGGAGGTGTGCTTTGGAATGCCCAGACACAAAATGGCATTGCATTTGTGACCTCACAGTAACTGTCATTACCTTCACAAGACCTGCATAATATGAAAGCAAAAAAAAAATGACATCAAAATTGAACAGGAACTAGTTAGAAAGAAGGGGTTCAGTGGAGAAGATATAAAGGAGGGTGATGATCAGGGTGATGATCAGGATACATTGTATGTAAAGATAGAGATTGTCAATTAAGAGTTTAAAAAATATATTAAAATTAAACAATATCATACCCCATTACCAAGTTGGTTTCATTCCAGGAATGCAAAGTTGGCTCAATCTATCCAAATCAATAAGTCTAATTCAGCATCTAAGGATAGAAACTACATGATCCCACCGGTGGTGGGAATTTAAACCCGTACAGCCAATATGGAAACCTTTATGGCTTCTCAATAAATTAAAACAATAACACTACCATATGATCCAGCTACATCAATCACTCCTGGGTATATGCCCAAAGGATGCTTGGGCATACATGTTTATTGTTGCATTACTCACAACAGTTTGGAAGTGGAACCAGCCGAGATGTCTATCAACAGATGAATGGACATCTGCAAGTGTGGTACATATACACGAAGATATTTAACTCAAAATGAAAACAATACATTTTCTCTCATATGTGGAACCTAAATTTAAAATTAAATTATATATGTGTGTGTGTATCACAAAACTAGAAAGGGGATCATGAGGAGAGGAAGAGATCTCAAGGGAAGTGAGAAATAGGAAGAGGAAGTCCTTACATGGAAAAGGAAAGCAGGGAAGCTGGAAGGAGGGAAGGAAAGAGGAGCACCCCGGAGGGCAATGGGGGAGGAAGAGAGCTGAGAGCAAAGAATATGTGTGAAGTGTATGAAGATGCTATGATGTGACTCAATACTTTGTAGGCTAACTTAAAAAATTAATTTTTTTAAAGGAAACAGGCTAGAGAGAGGGCTCAGTGGGTAAAAGCTCTTGCTGTGCACATGTGACAACCTGAGTTTGGACATGCAGAACTTATAAAGCAGTTTGTTCCACAGGGACAAAAGCCATCTGAATCTCAATGACAATTATAGTCAAAACCGTAGGTCAGTGTTACATTCATGACCTCATAGCAGCTATTGTTATGTGCAAAAAAAATCCCCTGCACAATATTGGTTCCATCAACAAGTCATTCTGGATGATGGAGGAGAGCAAAAAATAAAAACATAAAAAAGGACATCAAAATAGAAGGACTAGTAGTTAGAAAAAAAGTGGTTCTTTCTGGATGGGGGAAAGAGAGACAAAGAAAAAATATAATTAGGAGAGGATTATGACCCAAATGCATTATGTACATCTATGAAAATGTCAAAAAAAGTTTTTAAAATTCCAATTCAATATAGAATGAATTTGTTATAATTTTGTCAAAGTGTCAAAAATAGATACTTATTTAATCATACATAGGAAATACTAAAAAAAAAATCTATGTCTAGTGTGTCCAGGCCAGGAGCCCACCCCCACCTGCTTGCCTCTAGCAGGAACCTCTCTCTGGGTAAGTGGTAGTTGCTACTTGGATTTGAGAGGAGTCAGACTTTGGAGAGTTCCAACCCCATGACATCTAAAGCCCTTACCAGCAGCACACTGCAAGCCTGCTGTTCACTTCTGAGCCCAACCTGTTACCTTGAAGCCACCGCCTAAGCACAGGGACCTAGTGTGTTCTCTCCACCCCTCAGTGCCCCAGCACCCACCCTGCAGCCTGGCACACATAGCAGGCTCTCAAAGAAACATTTGTGAAACTGATGAATGACCCACTACATTCTACCGCCGCCCTCATAAGTACATGACTATGTTCATGTGTACAAACAGTTTTTTAAAAATATTGAATTTCCATCTTTTCATTCCATGCGGATTTTCTTACTGAATTTCTAGGTGTGTGTGGGGGGGATGGGGAGGTGTACAGGTAGCGGTAGCGTCAGATTCTTGGGCTTTACTGCCTGGGTTGAACCTCTTTTGCTGTGTGATTTCCTCTACCCCTTATGTGAAGTAGGGTTAGTGATTGTCCTATATGCAAATCACTAACTACTGGATAGCCTTTAAAATAGTGATTGGCACAATTTAATATTTTAATAGTTTAAGCACAATATCGTTTTGCAATGTCATCTCTTATCAACCTAAAGAGATGCAGCTGGAAGCTCCGACCCACCCTGGGTAGTTGTCAGGGACAAATCTTTGGGCTCAAATATTTCTCAAGATTACTCCACTCTCAAGAGGGAGCCAGCTTGGTCATCAAAGGCACCTCATGGCACATCTCTTGGGTGTCTGGATGTGACTTGAGTTTCAGTTACCCTACCAGAAGAAACACCCCTCCCTGTTTTCCCGAACACCCCACCTGCCTGCTCCCCTGCCTCAGAGATTCCCTGCAGCTGACCGTGTTGCAAGCAGTGATGCATTCCCTTTGATGCCCAGGGCCAGACGAGGTCCAGATGAGTCTCTGAGGCACAGCTTTTGCTTTGTCTCTAAACAACTGAAGATGAATTCAGAGGGGCAGAAGTGCCCCCATCTTCTCAGGCTCTTCTTTCCTAGGGAAACAGAAAGAAAAACCCAGGGAAGGGACAGGATGAGACAGTGTCCGTCTTTAAGGAGACAGGCGCACTGGATAGCTTAGATTATTTCCTAAAGGATGGGGGTGGGTAGCTATGTGATCTTTATCTAATCAGACAGTCTGCCCAGGAAGTCCCTGAGATCAAAGCAAGGAGCTTTTTTTTTTCCCCCCAACACTGTGTCAACTTAAAAACAGTCTTGGCAAAGCCACAGATCTGGACAGACTCATACCTCTCTCCACCCCCACTCCCTGACCTGTCCTTCAACATCTGAACCCTCTTAACATTCCATTTGGAATAAAACCCTGGGATGAAAAAAGTCCCCAGGATTCATGCAGGAAGAGACAACACCAGACAGGGCAAGACAGACAACACCAGAGTCAGCGCTCCCTGGCTTACAGCCTGTAGCACAATTAGGTGTGTATTCTGGGACACACAGCACCTCTGTATTTCTCTGAGGAAATTCCCCACTGCTGCCTTTCTCCAGAGATCAAAGTAGTTGTGTGTGTGTGTGTGTGTGTGTGTGTGTGTGCTACACAGCCATTTGTCCAAGCATTCTCCCTGGTTTGCCAGGCATTGTGTCAGGACAGCTCTGGGGAGTGTTTCGACCTCCCTGTTGATCAGAGGAGAGCAGAAAGGCGGCAGTGGCGGCCAGGCTTGGCACTGCGTATATGCGGAAAGCAGATACGACACATTAAAAAATTGTGCCAAAGAAGAGACTGAGGAGATGTGAGGAGCGTGTTTCTGGGTGGGGGGAGCTTGTCCAAATGGAAGGAGGTGAGTCTCAAGGGAAGCAGGAAGCAAAGCGCTTCAGGACTTGTGAGGTTGAAAAATCACAGCAGGACCCAAAGGCACAGAACAGAATTTAACTTTCCTTCCTGATGCAGTGTGGAAAACTAGAGTCATGATCATGATTAGATGTGAGTCTTTTGCAAGAAACTGAACTAAGTTTCGATTGGCTTTCATGATGCCCTAATCATGGCCAACTATTTCAAATCTTAAGGAATCTTACACTGGCATGGGTAGAAAGAACTAGAGAATGGAGGGTGTGGGGAGATGCCTGCAAGATGTCTGCGTTTTCTTCAACTTCCCAGGCACAGTGACTTCTTGCTGGGACATGTCTTGTCCTCCCAAGGCTCTCGTGCTAGAAGCTTGGGTCCAACTCTGATGGAACTTTTAGGTGAGCCCAGGGAAAGGTGATATGGTCATTCACAGGAGTGTTACCTTTAATAGGGATTATGTAAATTACTGTAATAAAATAAGATGAGGTAATCAATTACAAAGAGGAAAAGTTTAATTTGGTTCACTGTATCAGAGGTTTCTATCTGTAACCACTTGACCCCTTTGTTTCGAGCCCATGGTAGCTCAAAATATCATAGTGGCAGAAGAGGGTGGAAGAAATGCATTCTGAGGCCAGAAAGCAAAAAGAGAGAAAGGTATGTAGTCCCACGACTCTCTCCTCCCAAAGACATAAGACAGACCTTGTAAAAAGGCCCAGCACCTCCTGACTCTAAGCCTTTAACACATGTGTGTCTAGGGGACAAACCAAATCAGATTTGACCAGGGATCAATGTAGATTTTGTGAGACCTCAGTTAGTTGTTGAGATAGTGGGCTGTTATAAAGAAGACAAGACTGGCCTCTCTCTGCTCTCTGGCTTCCAATCATGCCATGTGCCCTCTCCCAAACACGCCTACCATGATGTCATTTGCCTCTTTGTAACACAGCCAAGGAAGCGCTTGTCAGAGCTAAGCAGATGCTCTTGAACTTCCAGAACTGTGAGCCACTAAATCTTATCTTTATGCACTACCTGCCTTCATCATTTTGTTACAGCAACAATGACAACCAAAAGAATACTCTTCAAGATTTGTGTCAAGTCCAAGTGAAGAAATGACCGTCAATACCACTTCAGAAAACACCAACTAAATATATTAAATAAGTTTAAAGCTAGATGTCCTCTTAGAAATAACCTAGTTTAAGGTTCTTATTTTCCTCATAGGGAAACACAGAAAAGTGGCTTGCTAATATATAGCTGAAAAAAATACTACAAAGATCCCTAGCTCAGAGGATCACACCTTAATACTACTTGATGAGAAAATAAACTAATGCTGTTTATTTTCTGCTTCTTAGTGGTAAGTTATTTCTTTCTTGATGCTCCAAAGAAATGTACCAGAACATTTCTGTTTATTTTATATACAGTGTTCCAGACAGGCACAGAGAAAGAGAGCCGCTCAATGTAACTGACCATCAGGGGGTGCCCACAGAGCAGGGGTGTTTCCCTGAAAATAGCCCTTCTCACGGGAAACACATGAGACACCATAACTTTTGTTCTTAAGCAAAGGGTTAGAGGTCTCAGTGCCCTCTGCAAAGAAGGATCACACATCTGTCCTAGACAATAAAACCTTTCACATGTCCTGACTCCATGCTAAAGATGTATTTGACTCTTCTATGTTCTTCTATCTGTCTCCATACAAAAAAAAATTTTTTTTTTACCACTGGGGAGGAACATGTCAATTTGACATCCAAACAAGGCAGAGAAGGGAACTATGCATTGGTTTCATGAGAGTGCCCACAATTTCTGTTACAGCAGGTACCCATGACAGGCCACATCCTTCAGGTTACCTGGCTGTCCCATTCATTGCTCCCTTCAGAAACTCTCTTCAGCAGAAAGAGCCAGACCATGTGGCAGGAACTGCACATCACAATTGTGAAGTGTGCACAACACCCATTTGTTGATGTAGATTCACCAATTTGAACTTAATTTTTTTCTCATGTCTGTCATTCATGAACTACTCTGAGAGCAGTTGCTTCAAAGAAAAACTTACAAGCAAGCTAGTTAGCATTCACTCTGACAGAAGACTTTGGTTTGGTTTGGTTTTTAAACCTGACAGAAATCGAGGTTTCCAGATTCAAGGCTAAAATAGACAAAACATTTAGGTGTCCCATCTTTCAGAAGAAGTCAGCACACCAATATTCTGAAGTATCTATGGCAATAGGGCCAGAAGCAATTATATCAGAAGAATCATTAACAATCTGCAATGGTGATGCGGAATTCTGAGACAAGTGCTCAGTTTTCACGTGGACAGTTGCCTTGACTCCACTGACACGTCACATGACGGGTTAGATGAATTTACACATTTTTGTTTTGTTTTTGGAGTTGGAGGTGGGTTTGTGGGTTTGCTTATTTGTTTTGTCGCTTGTGATAAATGGAACCCTGATAACTAATATACGTTTTGGTAGCCTGGAACTTCATAGAGCTTTGAGTTTTTATTTGCTTTCTTTTCTTCTTTCTCTGGTACTTTTCATGACACTGCCTGGGAATTCCACAGAGATAAGGACTGTGTCTGCCTTTTCCATTATGTAACATTTGGTGATTGATACATATTTGTGAATGGATGAAGAGCTCCTGGTCTTCAATTGAAATTGATTTGTGTTAGGATGCACTCAATAGACTAATTGGAATATAATAAAGATGAATTATGCCTCAGTGCTCTTATTCTATTGGAGAAATAAATGATCATATGTAGTCTAATCCTTAGGTAATTCTCGATGTAACCTCCTCCCCTGGTCCATAGTCATTAGGGAATCCAATGTTTCTGTCCCTGGAGACCACAGAAATGTTCTGTAGATTCTTAGGAGAGATTACTTACTTCAAGTTGTACTGACATGTAACTTTTGTCTTTTGAAGCCCATACATATGTATAGGTCCACATTACATGTGTGTAGCATTCAGTGCAAAATGAGAATGTGGGGTTCTTGTTCAAAAAGCATGGATTAAATACTAAAAAGAGAGGTTTTTTTCCTTTCTTCCACAGTCTCTCTCTTGATTTTTCATGATGGGTCTTTATTTGCTATTAATATTGTTCCAAATGAAGAAAAATTATAATTTTAAGTTCTTGGCATCAGTTTTATCATTCATTTATTTTGTATAATGCCAGAACATTTAACTTCTGTAAGGAAATAATGTAATTATACAGTTCATGTGTTATTTCTACATATGTATTTCATTCTTACCAAAACAATAAAAATGCTGCATAAAACTAGCTCAACTGTTTTTTTTAATTTATTGATTTTTTTTAAATAAAAAGGTTGCACACATAGACTCATTGTCTCCTGCTCAGTTCTGTTGAGGGTCTACAGTGGACCTATTGGTGTTCATCGTGGGGACCTAGAGGTCTCAGTCTCTGTAGGGATGGGGAATCATGGTTTCTCAGGCTATTCCCACCCAGCCTGAGGTTCTAACAATCTTTCTGCCCCCTCTTCCAGGATGCTCACTGAGCTCTGGTTGGCTAGATAGAGATCTGATTTCATTTCTTCACGTATTCACATTCTACTGACTTTCTCTGTTTGTGGCTCAGTGGTGAATCAGAACAACAGAAGGGAGATGAACCGTAGATCACCCTATCTTTCCTTCTGTGCCCTTACAGCCTGTCTAACAGATGGCTAGTATGGGATATGACAAGTTTCCCGATCATTCATGTGTTGTGTTATTTTAGTTTGGGTTGGGTTTTGTTATTTTTGAGTCAGGGTCTCACTCTAGCCCAGTCTGACCTTGAATTTCTTGGGGATCCTCCTACTTTAGCCTCCCAAGCACTGCCATTAAAGGCAGGCACCACCAAGCCTGGTTTCTTGTTGTGTTCAGTGTCATATTTTCCTTCTGGCATTCAAAGAGAGCTCTGTCTTGAGTGAGTGGGGAAGTGTATCCTTTGAAGGCTGTCAGCACTCCAGCCAGCTTTGTACATGGACATCGTAGACATTTCATTAGCCGAGTCTTACTGAATTCCCACACATCACCAATCTGCCACAGCTCTTTGTATGGGGGCCAAAATGAACATTGTGCCCACGGGCAGCAAAAAACACAGACACTTATATTATGAACATGCTTTCTGTTCATGTACATGCTCCATTAACCCATCAGACCTAATTTACACATCAGAAATAAAGATAAAATGATTATGGATACCAAGATAGCAAAACGGAGCCTTTGACTGAGCCCAGTGACCTTCTGAGCTTGGTCCTGTGCCACTGACCATGGGTCACAAGCCTGAAGAGCCATCTTGGCATGTATGCATAGAAATCAATCAGGTGATTGTCTGTTTTTTCTTTTGTTTTGTCATTCTACTTACATTTGACTCCGTGGGAAATCTGTAGAATCTAGTGGGACATTCTGAGATCATTAACTGCTTGACAGGGGAGGAGAGAGAGATTTAAAGCAAATGTGTCAGAAGTCATACCTGATTAAAGAGCAAGCCAGAGCAAAGATAAAAGCACCTTGGAAATTGCAACATGAGTCCATGGCAAGGTAGGATTTGAGCCTAAGCATTTTGGGAGCAGGAGAGTTAGATCAAGAATACAAAACTGTTCACTCAAAAAGCTACAGCCATCAAGATACATTCTTTTCACATCCCACAAACTCATGCCTCTGCTTCCTTTAGGGGAAAAAAGATGTAGCTGAGATTTAATACCTAAGATATCATGTTCAAACTTAAATAGCATGGACACATACCAAGATTATTGTCTGTGGGAAAAAAACATACCTCATTGGTCTGTCAACATATATTTTGTGACAAATTAAAGATACTATGATCTTACACATGATAAAATTGGTCTCATTTTTATGAGTTTGAAATCTTTTTGAGATACAGCATGCGCTTAACTTTCAACAGAATGTACCAATTTCTACTTCATCTTTCCTTGAAGACTAGAACTTTTCAGGTTGGGTATTAATTATGTTTTCAAATCAGATTCCATCAGCATTTTGTTCAGGGGTATTTTCAAGTAACATGCTTTGCCAAGAGTCATGGCAGTGGCTCCTTGATGTTTATGATCCGATTGTCAATGAATTAGTTGAAAATTCCTGATGAAAAGTAACAAGTTCTATGACATAGATCTGAAGCACTGTGAGGAATGTATGGTTGGAATTCTAATGGGTCTTTAGGGGTGTGTTGGTAAGGAAAAGGTGTGCTGTGATAAGTAACCACAGTCTGAAACAGAAATGTATGGGTACAAAACACAACAGGATGTTTTGGTGGAACCAAGGGCCCTGTGTCTAGTCATAGAGGGAAAAGAGAAAGAATACAGAACTTGACAGATAATGGGGAGACAAAGGTTTTATAAGAAGGGTGGTATCTGAATTATACTTTTGAAATTTATAATATGGTTGTACTCCCTAGAAACCATTGTACTACTGTGTGTTCTTTTAGCTATTTCTAAGTTTTGTATCATCTTTCTCTTTTGGTCTGTCAATCATGTCTTCTTGATGTTTTCAGGGCTCTAGCTACATCCACATCTGTCATCTAAATTCTGCTTTGAGAGAAACAGATTGAAGTGTATCATTTATCTATATTGTTTACTGCTTTACTTACTAAAAACCAAAGATTCACTAAATAGTGAGGCGAATGTGTCTAGATTTCAGTAAAGATGATTTCTAAAGGAACTTTTGATTGTAAGTAGATTGAGCGTGACTCTTAACTCAAACCACATTATTTTTTAAAAAACAAATTAATAAACAAGGCCAAAGAGTGAGAGATCATTATAAATACCTTCAACAAACTTTTGGAAGGTGAGACATGGGAGGAGGAATGGTAATTATCTTGGCAGAACACAGAATGGGGAAGCTAAGTGCTCACAGACAAGTAGGAACAGAGCTGCTCACCCTGCGGAAGTTCCCTCAGAGCTGAAGCTCCCTCGGAGCTGCTCAGTTGCTTACAAGCAGTGAATGTTCCAGAAGGGAAGGTGGGAGTCAGGCCAGGGTGCAAAGGGCTTTCGTGGAAGGACCGTTCCTTGTGCCTGAGTCTATGAAGTCTCCTCTCGACACCAGTATCCACACAACAGCCCTGTCTCTGTTTCTGGGTAGAAAGTTGAAAGGTTTGTTCTTTGGAGTCAGTGAATTTGTGGAGCAAGTCTGAATATAAAACAGAGACTATGGGGCTGGAGAGATGGCTTTTATGGCACTTGCCTGCTAAGCCTAACATCGCCAGTTTGATTGCCTAGTACTCACAAAAAGCTAGATGCACAAAGCGGTGCATGCGTCTGCAGTTTGTTTGCAGCAGCAAGAGGCCCTGGTGGGCACACTCTCATCCTCTCTCTCTCTCTCTCTCTCTCTCTCTCTCTCTCTCTCTCTCTTTCTCTCTCTCTCTCCTAATCAATAAAAAATTTTAAAAACAGTTTTTAAAAAACAGGGCTGGAGAGATGGCTTAGCAGTTAAGGCACTTACCTACAAAGTCTAATGACCCAGGTTCAATTCCCCAGTACCCATGTGCCCCAGAGTGTTCTCTCTCTCTCTCTCTCTCTCTCTCTCTCTCTCTCTCTCTCTCTCTCTCTCTCTCTTCTTGAAACAAATAAATAAACATAAAAAAAGAAACTAAACACAAGTGAACTGAAAATCTACTATAGATTCCCCACAACTCCTTCCCCACCCTCCTTCCAGAAAAAAAGTAATCAAAGGTATTATGAATGAAATTTCCCCAAACTGAATGAGTTTGTCCACTGAAAGGGTATTTCTAAGATATCAAAACAATAAATAATAAAAAAAAACTTTACACCAAAGTACACAATTGAGAATTCTCAGAATGCCAGGAGGTAAGAGAAAATCCTCAACACTTTCAGGAATTAAAAATAGATTATATTAGGAAAGAGTGACAATTGAGAAGGTTCTAGATAGTCATTGAGCTATCTGTCCATAGCGCAGGAGGAGAATGAGTTCAACTCACACCCTAAATGGAACTTCAAATTGAGCCTCGTGCTATGATTGCCATTTTGAAATCTTCACTCATTTTATCTCCCAAACATTCTATCTTTCAATGATAAAATGCTTTGTAAGTGAAGTCCAGTAGGTCAGGACTGCTTGCCCTAGGAAACCTTGGCTCGTGCACGGTCCTGTCCCCTGCTGCCTCTCACCACCTTGGCACAGGTTCTAGACTAGGTGCTTCTAAAATGTTTATAGAATGCCACTGCCCGGTCCCCTGACTTGGTTGGGCAAATGCCACACCTTCTCTTGTAAGGTGTGACATGAAAAGAGCTACAGCTACTTGTCCCTCAAGTATTCCTATAGCGGAGGAAGTGTGACATTCACTTAAAATAGAGATGGTGGAAGGGGAGCATTGCAATGGTAGAACACTCGCCTAGCAGGCATGAGGAATTAAGTTTGAGCCCATTGGCACAAAACAGCAAAACACCACAAAAGGTTGGGCTATACTGAGATTCTGGCAAGAGAGGAGCCACCACAGTCATATTGTGGAGGATCCATATGGAGCCCCGCAGAGAATGATGGGATGAACAAGGGACCCACAGCCACAGCCATTCAATCAACACAGGATAAGTCAGTGAGACAGAAACCATTGATTTTTGACACAAAGACCCCTAAGCTCACAACATTAAAGCAGCCTTAATACTCATCCACCAGGACTCAGGGAACTGAGCGGAAGAGGGGGCGGAAAGATTGTGGAGGAGACTATCCAGAGGCATGGCACCCCTCAGTAACAACATACTAGGGCTAGGAGAACCTGGCTGAATACTAGGCTATCCATGGTCCCCTGTCACAAGGACTGATCCAGACGACCCACGGAGGAGGATATCCAGCTGGTTGGGGATGGGGGAGGGGGGCATCGTGGAATTGGGGATAACAACTCATTGTTTGCCCACTAAATAATAAAACTCATTATGGACAATTTAAAAAAAAGGTTGGGCTATAATAAAAGAAACTGTAAAGCTTCCCTCTGCCTTTTTAGGGGGAAACCCCCCACATTTTCATTTGTGCAAATTACATAGCAAACCCTAACTTTAATTTAAGGACTGTTTGGAAAGCGAGAATTAGTTCTTGGATCTCAAAAGTTCAACTATGAAGATCATCAAAGATAAGCAAAGTCGGGACCCCTAACATAAGCTGATTTTATAACCCTTTCCGGAAGGTTCCAATGTGGACCTGGGACCCCACAGTTAGAATTCCTGGTCCATTGCTGTTTTGAGCCACGCCTTATCTGTTGGATTAAAGTTCTGACAGCAGACTCTGGATTTGCATCTAGCCAAGCTAGACAGCTTCTAACCAAACAACAAGACACTTTCACATAGAATGAAATGCTCCCAAGAACATCGATGGGCATATTCAACGGCTTTGTGGCATTTTTGCCATGTGAATAGAGGCACCTGTCTCCTGAAGGATTTGTGGGGTCTTCTAAATTAAGGTTAGAGCCAAACCATCTCAAGAAGGACATGAGATCCTGAGAATGACTCCCAGGAATGAGGAGGACTTCCTTCTGTGGGGAATTTTCAAAAGAAACAAGTTTCCAGGTCCCCTGGTAGGATATAGTTCTGACCAGAAGCAAAAAGACGGGTGGAGAGGAGGGGTGCTATGTAGACAGACAGCCTCTTCCACCTCATGAGTCTGAGTTTTATTTCCTTAGACACCAAGGTCATTGCCAGCTGTGAGAGTAGCCAAGTCTAGACCTTGATTTTTTTTTTCGAAGTATGACTACTTCCTCACACAAGTCTGCATTCCCCAAGGGTTTTTCTTGCCCACATCACACCGCATCTTCTCCCTCGCTGCCATTCCGGGAACCGTAGACCTCACTGGATTTGGTGACCTGACAACTGCCCTCTACATGGGGATTTGGATCATAAATTCCCACTAAGAGGCCCCTGATGCACGTCTTCCTCACCAATCCGTGCCGTCGTGGCTTTCCGACAGAAACTGCTGTGTTCACATGAGGCAGGCCTGGCGGCTCATCAGACAGGTTCTGTTAATTTGGTCGCCAGGTGGTAACCATATTAGTTCATGCTTCTCGGTAACTTTTGTGCAACACAATTGCCTTTGACAGGTCTTGAGTGGGGGCGGCAATTTTCAGCAAATGTTTTCAGTAACCAGAGGCCAGAAGGCAAGGAAACGTGAGTGCTCCAGTTAAACTGCGAGTGTGGCTATGACAGGTCTTCAGCACCTCTGTCGGGTTATAAATAGGAATTATTCTGTGGAAATCAGGACACATGGAACTTGCAGAAGGAAGCTGGGCAAGGCTGATGGTTTCCATTGTATTTAAGAAAGAATGTGTCCTGACCCAGGATCATAAGTCCTACCGTGACCAAGTCCTTTCCAGCCCACCAAATACCGTAGGCTGCAGGAATGTTCTTTCAATGAAGTCGCGTACTAAGGATGCTTTGTTTTCCTTCACATTAATTCCTTATTTCAAAGACTGTACATTCATTTTTCTGACTTTCTTGGATTCGCAGTATCCTCAGCATTCCTCAGAACTATCAAAGTTTTGGTTTCTAGTCTCAGAAAAGAAAAAAAAATAGTTGGTCATGTCAGGCAGGATGTTCAAAGTCCAGTTTTACAGATTGAGACTCTGAAAGCTAACAGCTTCTCCACACTCTGCATCAACACTACAACGCATGCACACACTCACACTCATGCACAGACACACACACACACACTCACACACACCTACTTTGTATGAAAGCAAAGTTCCACAGCCTCTAGCTATCCAATACCACTGGAAAAGAAAGAGCCATTTGACAACCAAGTCATCGGGTACCAAAGGAAGTGATTACACACAATTGATAAATCTGTACGGCCTGTGGGACTAATTGTGAGGTTACATGGCCACCACTAAGCATATCCTGAGAACACACTGTGACTCATGTGACACTGGCCGGTACACAGCAGTATTTCCCATGGAAACACCCAACAAGAGTCTGGCCTTAGCTCTCATTTCATTAGCAATGGTTTACAGGCCAGCCTGCTTTTGATCTCAGACACGATATCAGCTCTAAATCAAACCACATTTTTACCCTCTCCCCAGACTGGTGTCATTGGTGAGGACAACAGCAGCTAATTTCCAACATGTTGCGGATTTCGACATGTCCTGTGACATCACTTTTCACCTTCTTTATTTACTTAGCAGTCGCTCTGTCAACAACAGCTGGTAGTTTTTCTCCTCGACTCAGAGGACAGAATTCTGTTTCCAATTTGGTCATGACCAATTTCGAGGTTATCTCTTGTTTTTTTGCTCATCTGGGATGTTTTGAGAGTCTGACAACCCCAAAGTGATCTGCATAGGCTATTGTGATGGGTAATAACCTTGGTCATTAACTTGATGGGATTTAGAATTGCTTAGGGAACACATCTTTGGGCATGTCTGTGGGTGTTTCTGGAGAGGTTTAGGAGAGGTGGGAAGATCCACCCTGTTTGTGGATGGATCATCCCATGGGCTAGGGTCCCATACTAAATAAAAGGAGAAAAACAGCTCAGCATGGGCATTCGTTGCTGTCTGCTTCCTGACTGTGGAGACAATATGACCAGCTGCTTCACATTGCCACCCCGCGAGGGCTGCTCTGCACCAGGACTATACTGCTAATCCATGAGCCAAAATATACCTGTCCTTTCTGAAATTGTTTTTGTTATGTGTTTTGTCATAGAAATAAGAAAAGTTACTAAAGCAGGTATAACAGAAAACCTCAAATACATGGTCTTTGTACCCCTAAGCATCACACGTGTTTAACATCACTCTTCTGCTTGGTTTGGGGGATGAGAGAAGAAGACATAGCCAGGCATTATGGAAGTGTAATCAAGCAGAGCCATTCCTAGATCATGCTCACTATGAAAACAGCAGGCAAAAACAGTTTACTTGACTCACTTAAAAATAATGGTCCTTGGTGTTTATAAAGACACAAAATATGTCTGTGACAAAGACGTCAGGTACCATAAGTTAAAAAAAAGAAAACCTTAAATAATCAATTTTCTCCAATAGAATCATTGTTGGTTAAGCTGTTGCAGTCAGCTTCCTAGTTGCTGCACAGAAAGAACCCAAACAAAAGCGGCTTGTAGAGGAATGGGTTTATTTGGCTTACGGACTCGAGGGGAGACTCCATTCTGGCAGGGAAAGCGATGGCATGAGCAGAGGGCTGGACATCACCTCTGCCACAGCACTGCAAACAGCGGCAGGAAGGTGTGCCAAACACTGGCAAGGGGAAACTGGCTTATAACCCCATAAGCCCGCCTCCAACAACACAGCTTCATCGAGGTTGTAAAACCCAAACTGCCATCAGCTGAGGATCGATCTATCAGAACACATTCAATTGTTTGTGGGGGACACCTGTATCAAACCATGACAGTCCGCCCCTGGCCCCCACAAACTAA
>PVHP010033920.1:0-19382 GCA_004024765.1 Zapus hudsonius
TCATGTGAGTGGGCCCACGGATATCTCCCTCTTTCTCTCTTTCTCAGTACCAGGACTTCAAGTGTTTGCCCCATACCTGGCTTCATGTGTCTTACTGTAATTGGCTTGCTTGACTCAGCACGATGTCTTCGCATTTGAACTTGTAGGATTTTAGACGTCTTGCTAAGGGCTGAAAAGATTGCTCAGTGGTTACAGACATTTGCTTGTAAATTCTGCTGGTCCAGGTTCAATTACCCGATATCCATGTAAAGCCAAATGCACAAAGTAGTTGAATTCAAGCTTTAGGTCAAATAGACCATATTCCTAAAATGCATCTACACATGATATATACACACTCTAAAAAAAAAAGGAGCCTTGCACAAAGTCTGGTGGCCTTCTCAGTCACCTTCTCTGTGACAGGTGGCCTGCACTGAACCAGCACCTCAAACCCACACTCGCCTCTACCCAGCAGAGCCATTTTCTCCCAAGCGTCGCTGTGATCATAGGCCTTGTCCCCACAGCAACCTTCCAGGCCTCGCTAAGGTTCCCAAAAGACCAGATGACTTGTTGCTAATTTATTGGGAGGGGCCTTCTTCCCAGGAAGGCTGCTGCATGGGCTTTACCTGCAGGAACTAGTCTCCCCTGCCAGGGTGACTCCCTGGGAAGGCCTCCAGAAGAACAGGACTTCTGCGGCCACTCTCTGACCTGCCTGCCCTTCTTTTGTGATGCTGCCCACTCAGGCCGTCCCTGCGGCCACAGACCTGGCTCTGCTTCTGTAAGCAAGAGGCCAGATCAGGTGTCTCCAACTCTGCTTTCCTCAGCCACGCCAACAACCTGCATCCGCCTGTGGCCACCTGTGTCACCTGCCATCTGCCCCCTCCCAGCTCCGAGAGAACTTCCCCAAGGTGGAGTCCACCGGCTGCCACGGCCCCTCCGCCCTGGGCTGCTGGGGGCAGCCACGGATTGCAACATGTGCACCTTTAGACTGCGGGCGCCACATGGCAAGGACTCTGCTATTTGTCTTGGCTCCACCTTTTTATTAATTCCCTGCTGTTCTCATTTAGGGCCTCATAAAAGGCTAGAATTAGAAAGAAAGAAATAACCCACTGACCGTTGACGCTCCCTTTTCCAAGGAGAGGTTGGGAAAGGTCCTGCCTCCTGAGTTCAGAAGTTAAAATGTCACCTTTCCCCTACGTAAAAAGAGGCGCTCAAGTGCCCGGTGCAGTTTGCAAGGTGTCCTGTCGGGCTGTCCTCAAGGCTAGGACTCCACAATCCCTCCTCATCGCATCTCCTACCTCGATCCCTTGGCCCTTGTAAGTTCAGTGCTGCCCCAGATCGTTTGCACAAGAAGCCACAACCTTCCCTACAGCCCAGACTGCTGAGGCTCTTCTCTGAAGTCCAACCTCCTCTTTTCTTGCTCTCTGGCAAAACCCCCACTGTGAGCCCTCTCACCTTATTCATGGAAGAAAGAGAGAAACTGAAGGTCTTCCCAGAACCCCTCTTCACTGCTCTGAAACTGGGGGACCCCACAGGCTACCTGCCCCTCTTTCCTCTCTGGGAACATACTTGGCCGCCTGCCCTGGAGTCCCAAGGAGGCTTCCAAACCTCTGGGTGCTAATGCGTGACTTGCACCTCAAGAACCATGAGCCGAAATAGACCTCTTTTCTTTATAAAGTATCTTCTCGGGTATTTTATTGTAGTGGCACCAACAGCAAGTCACCTGGTCCACTGAAGAGCCCGCGTAATTCTGCCAGCATCTCTCAAGCTGTGAGACCCCCCCTTCTAGAACAAGATTCTTTCCTGCACGTTCTAGTAGTCATCTTCCTTTCGGGTCCATTGAAAAGAGAAAGATACAGAGAGCCCTGCTTCCTCAGACCTCACTCCCACTCTTGGGAGACCTAGGGAGAAATCTATTTCCATGGCTACTCTCTCACTAAGGATCTTCTGCCAGGGCTGGAACACTAATTTGTGGTTTGAATGTGAAATGTTCCCCATAACCTCCCTTGTGATCAAGCCTCCTACTTGATCCCCAGCTGGCAGGACCTTTGAAAGGTGGAGCCTGATGGAGGAGGTGTGTCACTGGGACCAGGCTTTGGGGCATTCTAGCCCAGCATCACCTGCTGCACTTAGCCCACTTTCTCTACTTCCTCCCCATGCTGTGGAGATGTGATGCCTGGCTGTCTGCTCCTGCTATGCGTTCCTGTCCACCATGAAACTTCCCCTCAAAACTGTAAGCCAAGGGCTGGAGAAATAGCCAGCAGTTCAAAGTGTTTGCTTGCAAAGCCTGCTGGCCTGGGTTTGCTCTTCCAGTACCGTGTCAAGCCAGATGCAAAAAGTGGCTCCTGTGTGTGGATTTTGCTTGCAGTGGTAAGAGGCCCTGCTGTATGCACACACACATGCACACGTGCACGCACACAAACACACACCCACACAAATAGATAATAAAATATTTTTAGTGTAAGCCAGAAATAAGCCCTTCCCTTCCATAAGCTGCTTCTGATGAAGTGTTTTGTCCCAGCAACAAGAAAGTAACTCCTACAACTGACCTTCCACCGTGACACCTCTCTCCCACCTCAACTACTACTGGCAGAATAACCTTAGCAAGCAGACACTAGAACTCTCCCCAGCCTCACTAAATGCTTCTCTTGCCCAAGGAAGAAAACACAGAGGGTCCCAGCACCCTGTCCCAAACCATGTCCTACCCAAGAATCACCTCCCATCTGGAGTTTGCAGCAACTGGAGGCCCTGACCTGCCCATTCTCTCTGTTTATCTCTCTCCCTTCTCTCTCTGCTTGTAAATAAATAAATAATTTTCAAAAACTCTTTCTGGGCTGGAGAGATGGCTCAGCGGTTAAGGCATTCGCCTCCAGTGCCTAAGGCCCCAGGTTCAATTCCCCAGGACCCACATAAGCCAGACCCACAAGGTGGTGGCCCTGGTGTTCTCTCTCTCTCTCTCGTCTCTCTGCTTGAAAATGAATAAATAAAAAAAAGGTGAGCTCCACCACACCCCCCCAAAAAAAACTTTCTAATAAAATCCAACTTGGTTTCAAAAAGTAAAGCATCCCACCTGAACAAAGAATGTGGGAAAGAGCAAGTGTATATAATCACACACACACACACACACACACACACACACACACACACACACACACACACACGCACACACACACTAAGAGACATGGGGTCCAGGACAAAGATGCCTAGCCTTACAGGCTTGCTAGGCTCCTGAACCACTTGGGGTCTGTGTTACTGGGTGCCCATGTTCAGCTCTCCAAAATTCATCCATGTCCTGTGGATTCCAGTTAATACCTTAAGGAACTAAAAGATGTGTACAAGTGTGCCTTTCAGGAAAGCAAGAAGCAAAAAATTCTGGGAAACTGTGGCCTGGCCAAAAAAATAAAAATAAAATAAAAAGACGAAGGTGGATAAATCTGGCCCTGGGCAAGGGAGATGGCTCAGCATTTGCCATACAGAGTCTGGAGCCTCAGAACCCACATGTCATAGTCAGCCACATGCGCTGGAATAAACCTTCAAGCCAGGCCCAGTTATGGGAGGAAAGGATTTATTGAAGCTACAGATCCAGAGGAAGTTCCAGAATGGTGGAAGAGGCTGGCCCCCTTTCATGGGTCCAAGAAGAGAGAGAAAAAAAAAACAGCTAAACACACATTTAACAGGCAAGGGGGAGGAAGAGAGATTTCCTTCTTCTTTATATAGCTTTAGGGAAGGGTCTTGCAACCCTTCCCAGACTTACTGACTTCCTGAATCTCTGGAATCCTTCTTCATGCCCGGCCCTCCCAGGAAGGGATGCTTGTTTCTAACTCCCCTGAGCCTCCCTACAGAGAGGGCTGCCTTCCTGTAAACAACACCAGAGACCCACCCAAGATTCCTAAACAGGTCCAGTTGACAACAAAACTTTACCATCAAAGCACAAGCTGAACATGGTAGTGTGCATCTATCATCCCAGTGCTCTTACAATGGGATGGGAGGGGGAGACAAGTGACTCCCCAGAAGCTCACAAGCCAACTAGCCTGGTGCTCGCAACATCAAGCAAGAGAACCTGTCTCAAGTAAGACATAGGTAAGGACCAATACTGGAGGGTGTCCTCTGATCACGTCCGTGCCACAGCCTGTGCACAGGAACACTCACACTCAGGAACACGCACACCCAAAGCTAAAGTGAGCCAGCAGAGAGGAAATGACACCAACAGTGACCATCAGAGTCTGCCCACGGTTGCTGAGAGAGGACCCTCCTGTCAAGGTTGTCACCATCTGATGGTCACAAAGAAGTAAAAGAGCCAATGTTCCGAGCCCAGATCACCTAGATTCAAAACTAAGAAAGGATGATCCCCCAAGGCACAGGAAACAACAACAAAAATGCAAATTAAACAACAAAATGCAACAAAAATTGCAGATTAAATGCAATAGCTTGAATTTAAAGACTACCAAGTATCAAAGGGCACAACCATCTGTCATGGTTTGATCCCGGTGTCCCCCAAAAACAAATGAATGTGTTCTGATTGATCAATCCTCAGCTGATGACAGTTTTGGTTTTACAACCTGGCTGGAGCTGTGTTGTTGGGGACGGGCTTGTGGGGGTTATAGTTAGCTTCCCCTTGCCAGTATTTGGCACACCTTCCTGTCGCTGTTTGCAGTGCTGTGGCGGAGGTGATGTCCACCCCTCTGCTCATGCCATCGTTTTCCCTGCCAGGATGGAGTCTCCCCTCGAGTCTGTAAGCCTAATAAACCCATTCCTCCACAAGCAGCTTTTGTTCGGGTTCTTTCTGCACAGCAACTAGAAAGCTGACCGCAACACCATCCCTACAAAAATGCATCCAATAAAATAGAGAATATCTGGAAACCATATGTCCAATATGGGGTTCATCTCCAGAATGCATAAGGAACTCCTACAACTTAACAGAAAATAAAAACAAACAGCCCAATTAAAAATGGGCAAAGGACTTGAATAGACATTTCCAAAGAGAATATATAGACAGCCAATGAGCTCATAAAAAGATACTTCTTAGGGAAATGAAAATTCCCAAGAGTTGGTGGGAAGACCTACACTGGCCTGTGCAAGGCTTCAATAGCTCTCCCAGGGATGGCACTGCATCCCGGTGAGGAAGTGGCGTCACCTCCAGGACAAGCTGCTCCTTGCTTGTTCCTAAAAAAAATAATAGAAGGCGCAAGGGACATGGCTCAGTGGCGAAAGGCTCCTGTATCTGATGGCCTGGGTTCTGCCCAAGTTTAAATCCCCAGCAAACACACAAAGCCAGATGCACAAAGGGCACCCATGTCTGAAGTGCATTTGCAGTGGCAAGAGGCCCTGGGGCATCCATTCATTCATGTATTCTCTCTCTCTCTCCCCCAAATAAACAAATAAATTATTCTAAAACAATAATGTTAAAACAGACTAGGAGCAAAAGAAAAAGCCGATGAGAGGCAGAAGAGGTGTTGGTATTTCTTGAGCTCAGAGCAGTGGTGAAGGACCATTCCCAAAGCAGGCCGGCTCTGAGCACGAGGCAGAGCCGTGGGCAAGGCGAGCTTCCCAGCAGGCGAGAGGCAGAGCCCTGCCCAGCCTTCCAGCTTGGTCTCTCTAGTCCTCCCTCCAATCCAGAGGTTGCCATCTTTTCCAACATAGGGCACAAAGATGTCAGCCATTTCCTCATGTCCTACTTAAGGTACTCACCCTCCCTGCCGTGTCTAGGCCCATCCTCATTTCCTTATGACCCAGCCCAAGACTTCCCGCTCTCCCCCAGACCCCCTGTCTCACGGGATCGTTTCTGGAATCATCCTCTCTGTACATGTTTGCAGTCCACATGACCGGGAATCCGTGCTCTTTGGTCTGTGGCCCTCAGGCAGAACAGGGCAGGCAAACATCTGCAGGAGCTCAGAGCTCGGGACCCTCCCACCGAGGGAGCTGGTACCTGTCCTGCCCTGGGATAGTCTAAACAAGCGGCTTCAGAGAAGGGCACTCATGGCCAAGACAATCGGAGATAAGGGAGGCTCATCTGTCTGCACGATGACTGGGGCTGGGCCGAGAGGCTCGTTGTCAGTGATTTTAGCAGAGCCTGCAAGCCATGAAACTCTCACAAACCCCAGATAAGGCCCTTGTCTTTAGAGAGCTTGGAGGAGAGGGGAGCCGGAGTTGTGATAAGGAGAATATATATTTTGTTTAAGCAAACCTGTCCGTTGGCTAGAGACGCCAAGGAGCTGGCATCCGTCAAATCCTTTCCTGATTTACACGAATCCCTGATTCCTCCGATAAGGAAAAGTGTAAGTCAACACAGCTCTGTTGTCCCTGGGCGTTACCTGCCCAGATACTGGATTTTTTATCTGCAGATTCATTTGCAGGCTTTATCTGCGTCTTAGGTGTGACCAAACTGCTGTGCGTGTGTATACGCATGTGAGTGTGTGCGTGCGTGCGTGTGCTCCCAAGGGGCACGCGTGAATTTGTCTCGAAGAAATGCCACAGGGAAACGGCGACTCGGAGAAAGAGAGAGGTGACAGAGACATGATGGATGTGTCTCATAATCAAACCAAAGCCGCCTCCTGTTGTCCGCTCCACTGAGCTCTGGTCTGCTATCCATCAGCCCGAACGCAGGGAGGGTGAACCCCAGGACTGCCCTGATAAGAGGACAAAACTGTGGTCAATCATCCCACACCTCTGGACTCAGTTTCTCCACTTCTGAAAGAGAAAATTGTATCCAGCCCACGGCACATCTATCAGGAGGATAAATGGCTCGTGTTAGGCCAAGCGATCCTAAAACAGGATGGCTGTTGGATTAAATAAAGATTTACAAAGAATTATCTCCAAATGATGCTTATTTATGACGTGCTTCGTGAAGGAAACATGACAACCGAAAGGGACCCCAGGGAGAACCTCCTTCCAGCAGCTCATTGTCCAGGCCAGAAAAAAAATGAGAAAAAGAACTTGCCTAAGATAAATGAACTCGTCACTCCGCCTTCCTCCTCTGTGCGAGTTGGGCTCAGGAAGAACAGATCTGTGTTCAAAACGCTGGTAACGTCGAGCCTAGAAAGTGGTGCTTGGAAAGAAGTTTCAGCAGCCCAGAGAAACAGTTGTGATAACACGTTAACACACAGCTTAATACTCTGCCTCTGGGAAAAGCAGTTCAGGGGTCCCCCAGCATTAACATTTTGCTGCCCACAGTCACACTTCCCATGACAGCCCATGATCATATTCAAGGGAAAATCAGAGACGTAAACGCTATCTAAGTTTTAAATAGCATGTTTTTCTAATTAACACCATGCCATCTGGTACCATCACACTCCAGGCTATCCTGTTTGTGAGTCATTCCTCTTTTCACAGTATCCATGCTGTATATACTACCCTCCTGCTGGTTACTTAGCAGCCATCTTGATTACCCGGTCGACTGTCAATGGGGTTCTAGCACTGCTTGTGCTCAGGTAATCCTTGGGGAGTGGCCTGATGGGGCACCACACACCTGATCAGTGACCTTCCTTCGTCACTCCTCTCACCACGTAGGCAGGATCTCGCAGCATCACAAGAAGGCTGAATAGAGTAACAGGTATTTAGAAAGAGAAACCATTCGTGCCTTTTATAATACTGCATTATGATTGTTCTGCGTTATTATGTTAGGATTGTCCGTCTCTTGCTTGGTTTAACTTATAAATTAAACTTTATAATAGCCATGTTGTATGAAAACATTTTATATATATGGTTTGGTACTGTCTATAGTGTCAAGTATCAACAGAGGTTTGGAATGATATCCCCTGTGATAGGTGTTGAAATGAAGAGTTTTATTTAAGTGGGGGTATTAATTTAAAATTTTGTTCCTAATGTTATTGCTTTGTTACTGGCCTCTTATTACATAGTACATTCTCTCTATAAAGGTTTAGTTTTGTGTGTGGGGGGTAGGCATAGTGACTCATGCCTGTAATCTTGGTACTCGGGGAAAAGGGGAGGCAGAGGCAAGTGGATCACCACGAGCTCAAGACAGCCTGGTATACATAAGTTCAGAACATGCTGGCTACAGGATGAATCCCTATCTCCAAGAAAAGTTGTTTGGTTATTTTTTGGCATGGAACACAGATGTGTATAAATATGAAAAAATAAAACCACTCTGCTCTCACCCACAGGTGAGACCCCTTCATGTTCTAAGCCCATCCCCCCAGGCTAACACGCTTTAAATTTGTAATCTTTCCAGACTCTTCTTAGGTACAAACCTGAACCTATATGTTATGTGTAAAGTGTCTGCTCATGTTAAAGGAGGTGTCACTCTTCGACAAGAAGACACCCTGTGAGGACAAGCCACTCGAGGGGAGGAAGACCCGCTTCCCACCACACCCCCAGAGCACGTGCTGCTTGAGCTGGGCCAGAGTACACGCACCTTCACAGGGAGACTTTGCTCCCAGAAAGACACTGACTCAGCCTGGGTCCTCGTGGCAGCCTCCAGGGCCCTTGGCCTCGTGGACTCGGCAGCCTCTGGCAGAGTCACAGGTCAGTTTGATGGAGGGAGGCTCCGAGACACCACCGAGTCAGGGCATGAGAGCAGCCTGATGAACAGCATAAGGTTATGAGCCAAGGGTGTCATGGACATTGTGTACACGCCCACCTAAATCTGTCTTTCTAGAATGTTCACCGTTTCAACTCTGGGCTCTCATAACTCACTGACCCAAACTTTGAACCAAGATATGGTTTATGAAGCAAGCAAACCTGTGTAGGTCCCCACACACCAACACATTATCCCCATCAATACATTATTCATCCCTTAACACCAGTGGATACTTTTCTGTATCCAAGGTTTCAGTTTTAGTAGCCAACAAGGCATCTTTCTTAGATGATGATTAGTAATAATATCTTAATTCTTAGATAATCAATAGTATAAAAAGCTATTTTTGAGAGAGCTGTGGCCCATCTAACCCTACCAATCCACCGTAGGCCGATGACCCAGATCCTGGCAAGAGAGGAGCCACCACAGTCATATCAGGGAGGATCCATAGGGAACTCAGCAGACAATGAATGATGAACAAGGGACCTATAACCACAGTCATTCAATCAACACAGGATAGGCCATTGAGACAGGAACCAAGGAGTTTCGACACAAGGACCTCTAAGCCCGCAACAATAAAGCAGCCTTATTACTCACCCACCACGACTCAGGGAACTAAGCGGAAGAGGGGGCGGAAAGATTGTGAGAGCCGTGGTGGGGGAGACTGTCCGGAGGCATGGCACCCCTCAGTAACAACACACTTGGGCCAGGAAGACCGGGCTGAGTACTAGGCTATCCAGGATCCCTTGCCACAAGGACTAATACAGACAGCCCACGGAGGAGGATATCCAACTGATCAGGGATGCGGAGGGGGGAATTGGGGAAGTCGGGATAACAACGCATGGTTTGCCCACTAAATAATGTAACTCATTATGGACAATAAATATTAAATTTAAAAAAAGCTATTTTTTCTATGTGTGGGGGGCTTAAATATGCCATGTCATGTGTGTGGAGGACTGAGGACTATGTTGTGTCCGTCCTCATCTTCCACCTAGTTTGAGCGAGGGTCTCTTGTACAATGCTGCATCCAGGCCAGCGAACCCAGACTCTCTTCTCTCCTGAGCCTCCCATCTCACCATAGGCATGGAAGGGCATTACAGATATTTACTAATACCTCATATTAGTCTTAATATTATTGCAGATATTCACTATAGCCCCTGGCATTACATGGGTTTGGGGATCCAAACTCAGGTAATCACACTTTCACAGAGAGTGCTTTATTCACTAAACCATATCCCCAGCCCTGAAAGCTAACTTTTAAATAAACTTATGCTATAGCCAGCTACAATATTTAAGGCTCTTGTAAGTCAATATGCCAACCAGGGGCCAATCAAAAGACAAAACATGCATCAGACACTTTAACAATTTAATGAAAGGAATTGTTAACGAGGCTTGAAAGGCTGAAAAGGCAACGAGATAACCCTTAGGAATCATGAAGGCAGAATCTGCAAGGAGATATTATTCACAAGGTTGGAAAATCCATAGGAAAAGACATCATTCAAATTTAGACACTTAGAGGAGAGGGTCAGGGAGGGGCTGGACCTCTACCTCTGAGGAGGTGTGATTGGCAGATGGTGCCAACAAGGGCAGTGTATCAGTACTTTCTCATCACGGGACAAAATACCCAACCAGAGCAGCCTATGACAGTAAAAAGGTTTGGGGCTTACAGTTTTTTAAATTTAATTTTTTATTTTAAAAATATTTTTATTGTCCATAATGAGTTACATTATTTAGTGGGACAACAATGAGTTGTTATCCCCAATTCCCCACTGTCCCCCCTGTCCCCAGTCAGCTGGATAACCTCCTCCATGGGTCATCTGGATCAGTCCTTGTGGCAGGGGACCATGGATAGCCTAGTACTCAGCCCGGTCCTCCTGGCCCAAGTGTGTTGTTACTGAGGGGTGCCATGCCTCTGGATAGTCTCCCCCACCACGGCTCTCAGAATCTTTCCGCCCCTCTTCCGCTCAGTTCCCCGAGTCATGGTGGGTGAGTATTAAGGCTGCTTTAAGGTTGTGAGCTTAGGGGTCTTTGTGTCGAAAATCGTTGGTTTCTGTCTCACTGGCTTGAGGCTTACAGTTTTGAAGGGAAGTCTCCACCATGGCAGGGAAAGCAGGACAGAAGCAGACAAACACCATCATATCTTCACATCAGCAGGGAGGAAGTAGGGTTGGCCGTAGCATCTCAAGGCCACCCAAAATGACCTATTTCCTACAGCAAGGCTCCATCTCCTCAATCTTCTCAAACAGCACCACCAATTTGGGATTAAATGCTCACAGACCTGAGTCTGTGGGAGTCACTTTACCCTCAAACCACTACAGAAGGGTCACTGGTACTGGAATCAGCTGCAGGACTGTAGAGGTTGGGGTGAGATACACACACTAAGAGGCACCTTCCCTTCCACTGGCCCTGAGCCCCTCTGAAGCTCCAGAGACAGAGGAGCTGTCCCACAAGCCAGGTGTGCTTTATACTTTGAAGCCACAGGGCAGAAGAGAGATGGGTGGATCTGAGGCTCAGAACTTACAGTTTAAACATGCACAATGTATGGATTAATATGCTTTTGGTTTCTTCTTTCCACTTTTTAGATGGGATCTCACCATGTAGCCCAGGCTAGACTTGGACTCATGAGCTTCCTGCCTCAGCCTCCCAAATACTAGGATTGTAGACGTGCATCACCACACCTAGTTTCTTCCTTCTAATCTTTATATGTTATATTTTTCTTGTGTTATTGCGTTGGCTCCCATCTGCAGAAGGCTGAAATGAGCATCTTTCTTTATTCCTACCAAAACTAAGAATCTGCCCTCTGGTTTTTTATACCATCAGGTCCACTTAATGCTAGTGGTTGGCTTGCATCTGATATTTTTTACTACTTTGTAGAAATATGCTAGTATTCTAATTTCTCCTTAGAGATGTATTTGTTCCTTTTAATCAGAAAAGCATGCTGGATTTTGTTAAATGCCTTTCTGTTCCTATTGGTGGCATGTAATTATATGGCTCCCTTTGTTTAGCTGAGTACTATAATACATTTATTATTTTGTTTCTTAATAGTAAATTGTCTGGCTTTCTAGAAGTAAAGTGTATTTGGTATTGGTGTCTTTTTTGAAAACATACTTCTGATTGAAGTTTTCTAATATTTTATTTAGTTAAGATTGTTGCATGAAGGGCTCAGGAGATGGCTTAGTGGTTAAAGGTGCTTGCTTACAAAACCTGGTGACCTGGTTCAATTCCTCAGCCACCGACATAACGCCAGATGCAAAAAGTGACATAATTATTGCTCTTGCAGTAGGCTTGCAAACCCTGGCAAACATACATGCACACATATGTAGATAAATGATTTTTTAAAGATGGTTGCATTAGCCAGGTGTGTTACCTCATACCTGTAATGCCAACACTTGAGTAGCCGAGATAGGATGATTGACATATTTGAGGCCAGCCTGGCCTACACAGTGAGTTCTAGGTCAGACTTTATCTCAAGGGGGAAAAATGATTGTTGCATCAATATTAAAAAAGAAAGCTGGAGATGAAGCTCAGTGGTAGAATACTTGTGCAGCATGTCCAAGGCTCTGGGTTCAATCCCCAGCATCAGAAGGAAGGACGGAGGGAGGGAGAGAAGAAAATAAAAAGGGAAGGAGAAATGAGAGGAAGGAGGAGGGGGAAAAATAAGCTAAGACACTTGGGTAAAATAACTTCAAGGGCAGAGGCTGTGGCCCACTAGCAGAGTACGTGCCTAACATACGCAAACACCCTGGGTTCAGTCCCCAGCACAAACTTCAAATTATTTCATTTTTGTCCTTCATTTTAAAAATCAATTATTATCGTCCCAAGGATCTTTGCATTGACTTGGGCTTTAATTCTCCCTAGAGGCAAAGGAGTCCAGATGACCCTCCATGAAGTCTTCTGGCCGCTTCATGACATGTTGCCAGGGCTTCCTTCTTGTTCATCTTCCTAACCAGGAAAGGCCACCAGCTCTAACCCGTGGCTTCTGGTCTCCTAAAGGTTGGAAGCCAGGTTTTCAATATTCTCAAATTAATATTATATATAATGATAACACTGTGACTTGGAGTAGAATACACAAAATTCATCTTTTCTGTTAAGTACAGATAAAAAGCCCTGAGCATTTTAAACAAAATGCCCATAGACTGATGGGACTGGAGAGATGGCTCATAAGTTAAAGGTGCCTGCATACAAAGTTTGACAGTCAGGGTTCAATTCCCCAGGGCCCACATAAAGTCAGGTACACAAAGTGGTACACACATCTGAAGTCTGCAGAGACAAAAGGCTCTAGTGTACCCATTCTCTTCCTCTCTCTCTTTTCCCTCCTCTCTCGTTCTCTCTCTCTGTCTCAATTTCTCTGCTTGCAAATAAATAATAAATTTAAAAATTTTTAAATAATAATAATCATCATAAGACTGTGAGACAGAGAAAAGAAAGCAAAAGAACAAAAGAACCTAGGTCTCAATGAGTTCCTAAGTTTTCCTTTTGCTTTCTTCAGCCCCTTCTAGGGGAGGCAGAACCAGCAATCCAGAAACACCAGTAAACAGAAAACAATAGTATAGCCAAGATTGCTGCCACACGTTGTTATCTTAGCCGTGGAGAGACTGAGGCAGGAGGATCCCCATGAGTTTGAGGCTAGCCTAAGCTACAGAGTGAGACTGATTTTAAAAAAGATATAACATGTCTACATTGTGTGTGTCTGTGGCAATCCCCCTCTCAGTCTCATGTGTCTGTGATTAAGCCTCATACTCAAATCCCAGGTTGTAATGTCTTTGGGAGGTGGAACCCTGCTGGAGGAGGTGTGTCACTGGGAGCAGCAGACCTGAAGGTTTATTAGCCCAGGTTCAAGTCCAGTACTTAGACTACTTCCACCCAGATATGTGACAATGTTCTCCTCTTGCCGTGTTGTCCTGACATGATGAAGCTTCTCCTCCAAAAACTTTAAGTCTGAAATAAACCCTTTCCTCCTATAAGCTGTGTCTGGTCAGGTGTTTTGGTCCAGCAATGAGAAAGTAACTGCAACAGTGCCAAATAAGAAAACTCCAAAATCAAAATGATTTAAAAGAAAACTCCAAAATAAAACAAGCAAATAGAACCTAAAGGAGACATAAACAAACCCATAATTAAAGTTGGTGACTTCCACACTCATTTATCAATGACCAACAAAACAGCTAAATAGAAAGCCAGTGAGCAAATACAGGAACTCAGGGACAACATCAATAACATGATATAATCAATATTTAAACAACACTCCGCCCAGCAAATCAGAATATCCCTTCTTTCCAAATGTCCTGGAACCAATACAGACCATATCCTGGGCCCTAAGTCAAACCTCAACATAATTAAAAGAATTGAAAGAGGACAGGGAGTGACCTCTGATGACAATAAGGTCCAACAAGGAGTCAGTAACAGAAAAACAACTGGGAAATCCCTATTTACTTAGAAACTAAGTGATGTGGATTACTTTTAAGTAACACGCACTATGACAAGCCCCAGAATATATGAAATATGTATTGAACTGAATGAAAATAAAAGTGTAACATAAGGGCCTGGGAGGAGCTTGCTTGCAAGCTGGCCAACCCAAGTTTGATCCTCCTCAGTTCCCAGTAAAGACGAAGGCAAAGTGACACAAGTGTCTATAGACCTTGTGTTACTATGGAAATGTGAGGTGGAGCCAGGAGAATCTGGAAGCTTCCAAGCAGCAGCAGACCAGGGCAAAGCAATGAGAGACCCTGTAGCAAAAGAAGGTATAAGGAGAGGAAGAGAAACACCCTCTGACCTCTATATGGGACATATGCATACACACCCACACAATAAACATACACATACATAAATAAATAAATAGAAAGTAGAACACACCAAACTTGAGGGAAGCAGATAAAGTGTGCTGGGAAGTGCATCTCTAACCCCAGACTCTTGCATCAGAAATGAGGAAGAAGCTCTGAGCTCCCACCCCTAGGAACTCACAAAATAAGAGGAAACTAAACCTAAAGCCAGTAGAAGGAAGAAAATGAAAAATGTCAAGATCAGTTATTAATGAAGTTGAAAACAGAAAGTCATAAAGAGAAATCGCTGTATCAACAAGCGGACTCCTGAACTGGGGAGATAACTCACTGGCTGAGATGCTTGCCTTTAAGCATGAAGGCCTGAGTTTGATCACCAAAGCCCATGTAAAATGCCAAGTGTGGTAGCACACAACTGTCATTCTGATGCAGGGGAGGTGGAGACAGGACTCCCTAGGGCTCACTGCCAGCCTAGCGAGCCCAGTGGGTGAGCTCCAGACCAATGATAGACTCTATCTGAAAAAGCGGTGGAGGACATTCCTCAGAATGACTCCCAAGGCTGGCCTTTGATGTTCACACATGTGCCCACACACACATGCAGACCCATCACACGTGCAAAAGGCCCACACACATACAAACATTCATTCACACAGATACACATCACCCTAAATAAGCAAATAACAAATAAAATTGAAAGTCAGTGCTTGCCTATAACTAAAGTACTTGTGAGGTTGAGCCAGGAGAAGTGTGATGTCTATTTGGCTGCATCGAGAGATCCTACCTCAAAAGAAAAGGTGGGGGCTGAGGAGATAGCACAGCGAGCATGAAGACCTCAGTTTGGATTCTGAGCAATCACACAGAAGCTGGGCATGGAGGCACACACCTATAACCCCGGCACTGGGGAGGTGGAGATAGGAGATTACCTGGGGCTCGCTGACTGGCTGATCTACAGATAGGAGATCCCTGGGGCCCGCTGACCACATGCAGATCAGTAAATGAAAAAATTTTTAAATTCTGATTAACCTAATAGAGGCTAGGGGTATAGCTCCATTGATAGAGCTCTTATCTCTCACGCCTGAGGTTTGATCCCAGCATTGATCAATGAATGAAAAACAAATCCACCCAAGAGAGACACCCAGGGATTCCAAATGTTCACAGCTCCCCTGAATATGTATATCCTGACAACTTGGGGATCTAGTGGATAGATTTCTCACCATCACAATTTCTGGTTAGAAAGTGCCAAGACAATTCTGAGTGGCTCTTCATATTATCCAAACACGGGACCCAAGCCACAGGAATGATAGGATTCTGCTTCTTACAGACAGGAGAGAGGCCGTTTGCTGGGACCAGCCCTCAAAATATCCTCTTGGCCCTGAACAAGGAAAGTTCCAGATGGTCCCTGCCCCTGAGGATCTAATGTTCCGAGAGAATGACCAAAGGACCTCAAACCCACAATTTTCACACAAACCCAAGAGACAGGAGATTACAAGAATGTACATGGAGCCTCCGCCTCAGGGAAAGACTGATCTGACTAGGATGTGGGTGGAGTGTGAGGCGCTGGGCTCATCTCCCAAGTCTGGAGAGCCTGGGATGGGGTGACTGGTGTGGGGAGACGCCCAGGGGCTCCAAGGTGGCAAGGGATACACGCCATTGACCTCACCAACATAGACTGTGGGGAGGATCAGAAGAAATAGCATATGTGAACACTTGGTAAGCTGCCCACTGCTGTACAAACCATTGTTCATATTTCCAGAAGTTCGTGAGCAGAGAATCCCCAGCTTGATGAACAGCATGAGTAGCTCAGAGCCACCCCGGCACAGAGAGAAGAAAGCCTGAATTCAAGGCTTTCATATAAAATTAGCTGTAAAAATCAGAAAATACGCATGAAACTGGGATTTGTCGCTATGGTACACGTGCCTAGTGTGATATGGCTCTGGGTTCCACTCCATGCATTTAAAATATGAAGGAATGGAGTGGGACAGGGAAAGAGAAAAAGACAACATAAAGTGTCCCCAGCAAGACTCATGCTGAAGGATCCCCAGGTGGGGATTGGCTCATTAATGCCCTGATTTTATCAACGCATTAGCCCATTAGATAGGCTCATAATGCAATGGCACTATTGATAGGCCTCTCTCTCTCTCTCTCTCTCTCTCTCTCTCTCTCTCTCTCTCTCTCTCTCTCTCTCTCTCTCTCTCTCTCCCTCTCCTGCCATAAGGTGAGCAGTTGTGCTCTACCCTGATGCTACAGCACACCACAGGCTCACAGTGATGAAGCCAAATACGGACTGAAACCTCTGAAACTGTAAGCCAAATGCATCCCTCCTCCTTTTGCACCGTTTCTATTGGAAATTTGTCATAGTAATGAACACCTGATATGTGTGTATGAGAGAGAGAGAGAGAGAGAGAGAGAGAGAGAGAGAGAGATTGAGAGAGAGAGAGCACTAGATTAGCAAAGTTCCTGGTATATGGGGACAACCCAAGGAGTGGTCACCATTAGCACCCTCTAGAAAATTCTAGTCACCGAGTCCTTCACAGGAGCAAAGGAAGTGCAACACAGCAGGAGTTAGTCACTTAGGGCACCCGAGTTCCAAGGGGACATGCTTTCCTACAGCTGTGTCAAACAGAGCATGGACAACTGCCCACCAGGCATGACACAGCCAAGCTCCAGGCTCACATGCTTTCAGGCAGCTGTGCACAGGCTTCTTGTCTTGGACAGAGGTTGGCAAAGGTGGCTCACCCAAGGTCACTGGGCCTCCTGAGTTAGCTACTTTCTTGGTTCTATAACCAAACACCTGACAAGAAGCAACTAAGGGAGGAAGAGTTTATCTAGGCTTACAGACTGACGGAGTCCAGCCCATCGTGAGGGAAGGCATGATGATGGAGGGCCTCCAGTAGCTGGTCACATTGCAGAAGCAGAGAGAAGACAGGAAGTGGGACCAGCTATACAACCCCAAGGCCCACCCCTAACGACCCACTTCCACCAACAAGGCTCCACCTTTTTTATTTTTTTATTTTTGGTGGTGCACACCTTTAATTCCAGCACTTGGGAAACAGAGGTAGGTCACCTTGAGACTACACAGTGAATTTCAGGTCAGCCTGGGCAAAATCAAAAACAAAACAAAAACAAAAGCAAACCACAAGTAAGATAGATGTTTGGTGCCACATATATCCAGAAAATATATATTTTTTTCCTAAGAGGTCTTTAGAATATCGAGGTGTTTTACTGTCATATCTTTTTAAGATTTTTTAAAAAATATCTTTATTATCCATAATTAGATACATTGTATGAGCAAATCTTATGATGGTACCCCTATTTCCCTTCTCCCTGCCCCCAATCCACTGAGGATCCTCCTTGGGGTCAATCCATGGGGAAGGAGTTTATGAATTGCTCCAGAGGTAGCCAGTTTCCCCTACCTCCCCTGTGTGTTGCTGCTGAGGGGGGGCCCAACATGGCTGTTAGATTCTTTCTGCCCCCTCTTCTACTCAGTTCCCTGAGTCATGGTGGGTGAGTTTTAAGTCTGCTTTATTGTTGAGATCTTAAGTGTCTCTGGACTTCTGCTTTGGGTTGTGTAAGGCTCCACCTTTGAAGGTTCCAAAACAGCGTCACCAGCTGGGGATCAAGTGTCCAAACACATAAGGCTATGGGATGATTTTACTTTCAAACCACCTCCACTCCCCTCCTGCCCGCAACTGGTATTACTAACAGCAACTACAGTAGTGACTTAATTATTTTAGCACCAGGAGTCACTGTGTGAGTGTGATCTCCCATAACTTTGACAAGAATCCCATAGGAATTATTACTATACCCATCTCATAGACCTGAAAACTGAGGCTGAAAGAAGTCTGTTAATCTTCTTTCACCGGAGGAAGAAATCTCTTAAACATGTGCTCAGCGTTAGACATTTTAGCATAAGAGCAGCCCTTAGAAAGAAAGTCAGAATTTAAGAGCTCTCTGATGAGAGGGGAAGGGCAAAACACCAAACAATAAGGCAGCTGACACCTTCTACCTCCTACACCGCACTTAATTTTAGCAATGATCGTGTAACATTTTGATAATAAAAAACAACAAAAACCATGTATTCTCCTATGTGTGTGGGGGGGTGTGTGTGAGTGCTTAAGAGCTGGGGAAACGATTCAGATTGGTTTCCTCAGAAAGTTCTTCTGGCCTCTTGAGATATGGATCTCTTTTTGCGTGGATCTTTTTCTGTGGGGAAAGGGGGACAGTATCTATGTACCCCTAGCATGCCTGGAACTCACTATATAGACTAAGGAGGAGACCTCAAACTCACAACAATCTTCCTGACTCTGCTGCCTGAGTACCTGAATTATAGGAGGTGGAGCTCACTGGCTGACCAATCCAGCCTAAGTAGGCAAGTTCCAGGCCAGAGAGAGACACTGTCTCGAAAAAGATGGATGGCCCTTAAGGAGCAACACCCAACACACACACACACACACACACACACACACACACACACACACACACACACAGTGGTCGCTTTGTGTTGTGTTTATTTGACAATCCTCACAACTGCAAGGAGTACTTCCAAATGATCAAGGCTGGTGACAGGGAACCAGCTGCTGGACAGAGAAGGCCTTCCCCTCATCCTGCTCAGCTCACTCTTCAGGAATTTTAATGAGCTCTGGTGCAGGGAGTTTAACACCAGCATCTTCCTGTGGAATTGTTTCTGCAAGTCGTCTGGCTCAGGCAGAGTGTGGAGCCAGAAAACAAGAGTGGACACCTTATTCATCACTCAGAAAATGTCCACATTTGAAAATTCTTGGAAGGCGAAGATAGTCCTGTTTCACTTACATCTTCCCCTTTTTCTTCCAGACTTTAGCTTCTCTCATTTTTGCTTCCTTCACACATTTTGTCTTGGATTTCTGATAGGCTCCTGCCTTTCCTATTTCAGGTTCCTGGTCTATATTTGTGGGTTAGCATCTCATAGGGGTTGGTGTAGGGATTCCAGGAGGCTATGAACTGAGTAATACATTAAAACATAAAGGTTTCTCTTATTATTATCATTAAGACTTTTCCTCTAGGAGACTCGAATTCCACAGGGAACATTAACCTTGAACAAAGCCAGGCGTGCCCAGAGAGAT
>PVHP010033921.1:0-19198 GCA_004024765.1 Zapus hudsonius
GCAGTTAGAATAAGTTAGGCTTTGATCTGCTTCTTATCTTGTGGCCTGCCTAGGGGCTTTGGAGTTTTCAGGATTGCTAAGATTTACAGGGGCCCCCGGAATTTGCCTCGACTTCCTTCAGAAGGAGACTGTCCCAGAGCCTGCCAGACTCAGCAGAAACCTTACTTCCTCCATGCCTCATTAGCAGAGTACCACAGAATGGTAGGGAAAATTGTCTTCTTTACAACATACGAAAAAATTTGAAGAAACATACTTCATGCATGTTAAGAACTAAAACACTATACTACCAAACTGTCTTCTGTTCTAACAAATAAAAGCTGTGATATGAATTCTGAAAGGGGATGCCATGGTTTGATCCAGGTGTCCCTCACAAACAAATGAATGGGTTCTGAAGGATCGATCCCCAGCTGATGGTAGTTTCAGTTTTACAACCTTGCTGGAGCTGTGTTGTTGGGGCGGGCTTATGGGTATTATAAGCACACCTTCCTGCCACTGTTTGCAGTGCTGTGGTGGAGGAGGTAATGTCCACCCCTTTGCTCATGTCATCGTTTTCCCTGCCATGATGGAGTCTCCCCTCGAGTCCACAAGACACTTTTGCTTGGGTTCTTTCTGTGCATCAATTAGAATGCTGACTACAACAGGGGACTTCAGGGATTTAAGAAAGTAATATATTGAACCAATCATTTTTTAGATAAGTTATTAAGGTAACAGCATTGAAAAGTAGCATCTTCACTGTCCATCACTGGCATACCTCCATGTTTTGGGAACCGACAAAATGCACTAGCATATGACACAGGAGATGTTAGTAAAGTTTTATTGTTATTAATTTGTATAAATTAATTTATACATTTTTCTAAATGCAGATACAAGTTGCTTTTGGTAATGAAATCTGGCTTTTTCACTCCATGAGAATTTGGCTTCCATGGAAATATTTTCTTAGTGCTGACAAAATAAGCAATGAGACATAGTGTACTTCTGAAAATTCAGAGGCACAGAAAGAAGCACATTTGTGATGACCTAATAGCAAGGCTGAAATTATCCATGTTCCTGGTAAGCTAAGATAAAAAGTGGTATTTAATGTCGTGGTCACAGCCCTAAAGTCACCACTGAAAAAATGCAGTGTTGCTAAAATAATGAGGAGAAAAGAAGAGATTCCTTTCCATAAAATATGTCATCTTTGAAAATCCAGTTTATATTGCCTTTATAGAACAGACAAAAGATGACTCATTTTGCTTTAATTTGCTACTGCGTCTCTTCCAAGTAATGTAAATACAACTGTTCTTTTTTATAGAAGTCTTTTAGTTTCTACAAGCATTCTAGGTCAGGAAAAATAGGGTTTTTGTACCTATTAAAATTTATTTTTATTTATTATTTTTTAAAAATTCATGACAGCATATACACAGTACATTAAAAAAACAAATTTTAAAATAAGGAGCTAGTTAAATTTAGATAAATGGCCCATTATTCACAAAATAATTTAATTATACAAGTATATTCATTTCACTGGATAATTTAGATTCATTTCCTATGAAAACTAAACACTAGATCAATAATTGCGCATTTTTTAAACAGAACACTCTAAGAAATAAAGTCAATGACTTTATCAGATGCAATAATTTAAATTTACTTAGGGAAGTGTAGAAAGAAGAAAAATGAAGGTATTTTGTTTAGTTTTGATGATGGACGACAACCTCAGGTGTTATTTCTCTGTTGTCACACATGGTTTTTGAGGCAGCATCTCTCATTCCTCTGGAACATGCAAGTAAATTAGATTAACTGGCCAGTGAATTCCAGCGTTTCGCTTGTCTCCATCTTCTCAGTGCTGGGATTACAAGCTTGTCCTACCATGTCCACTTAACTTTATATGATTACTAGGGATCATTCTCGTGTCTCATGCTTGCAAGGCAAGCTCTTTACAAACTGAGCTTGTTTAAATGAACCCTTGAGAGACTTCTCTGCCACCTGGCGGCCACATAGAGTAACAGTTACCTCTTCCTGGCAAGGTGGAAGTCTCTCCCAGCATGTGTTCTCATGCACTTCTACTTGGATGCTCCAAGTCAGAAGACCTTTTCACAACTAGTTTCCCACAAGCATCTGAGACCTCCAGTGGACACTTTCAAATGATTTGGCTGTAGATTTATCCATGTGCTCATGTGACCAATCTAGAGTCAACTGTTTATCTAGGTAACTGATAAAATATTCTCAGACTCAGGCAGCTCCAGTGACTTTATATAAACCTTCTGGCCTTTTATCAATATGTCCAAGTAGTTATTTCCCCTCACTTGAAATTTCTCTGATAGCATCTTCCAATTTGTATGGGTCCTGTGTCATGGACTGAATGTTTCTTCCACCCCAGATTTTTATATTGGAATCTTGACCTCAAATGTGTTCATATTTGAAGGTAGAATTATAACGATGTAATATGGCTAACTGATTAAATAGAGTCATGACGCTGTGGTTCTAATCTCATAAAACTGGTGTCCTTACAGGGAGAAAAGATGCAAGAGAAATACTTGCTCTATATGCCTGTAGAATAGTCTATGTGAAGACCCAGTGACTAGGTGGCTGCTTGTTAGCTAGGAAGAGGAATCTTGGGAGAAACTCACCCTGCTGACATCTTGGTCAGGTATCTAGCTTTCAAAGCTATGCGAGAAGAAGTGTCTGTTAGCTAAACTCACATTCTGTAGAATTTTGTTTTGGCAGCTAGAGCAGACGAATACAGTGTCCTATGATGGTACTACCCATGGTTTTACTAGAGGTGGGACATTCCTGAGTATGATGGCACTTCTTTTACTGCGGTTGGAGCAAGTATTAGCCACACACCAAATTTGTTACTCACCTAAAGAATTGCAATATTAAGCTATTTTAGAAGGTCAGCAAAGAGTTATCAAGGTTAGTCTGCATTAAACTCAGTATCAAAGTAGATACTTCCAGACATTTTTATTGATCTCTTAATATATGACATATTTAAAACAGACTAAGGGGTAGAGAAATGTCTCAGTAGTTAAAGAGTTTGTCTACAAAGCCCAACGACCTGGGTTCAATTCCCTAGTACTCAATAAAGCCAGATGAACAAAGTGGCACATGCATCTGGAGTTCGTCTGAGTGGTTAGCGGCCTTGATACACCCATTTTCTCTCTTCCTCTCTTGAAAATAAATTAGAAAAATTAAAAACCATGTAAGTGTATACTTAGATATCCAAATATATGTATACTTACATAATGCATACACTTTAAAATCTAACCTTTGTACATATAACACACTAGGTTTTTTACAAATCACATTACATTCTGGATATACTTTTGCATCACTTCAAAGAACTCAAATTTTTAAAGACTGCATACAATTCCATTCTGTGTACCACTAATTTATTGAACCTTTACTGTTTAATCCACATTTAGGTTGTTTCAAAGTATTAATAATTTCAGCTAATATATTTTGTGAAAGCATACTCTTACTAATCAACAACAATATTACCCATTATCTCAGTATTTTCCATTGCAATAAATGAAAAATAATATATTATTATTCATGTTGGAATTTTGAAAGCTAGAAATTAGTAATTGAGAACAAAACATTTTGGAGTCAACCTAAATCTTGGCTCAGTGTCTCCTTTGTGCACTCATTTTAATTAGTCATAGGTTCTATGATTTTTTTTAAAAAAATCATAATTGTAAAATGCAGATAATAATATTTATGTTGCAATGACAATTTAGTTCATGATAAAACATGCTTTGTATTATGTGACATCCAATTAAACTCTTTATGTGAACTTTGTGTAAATACTATTAGTAGCAATAGAAGTTTAACGTTCCCGCTGAGCTATTGAACTAATCTTTATGTTTACATTGACTAGATTTTTAGAAGAGATTTTCTTTATATCCTTGACCCCTATAGTTTTATTTAAACTCTATATGGAAACTTAGTGTAAGTATTATTAGTAGCAAACAAGTTTAATGTCCCCAATGAGCTATTGAAATAATCTATATGTTTTAATTGACTATATACTTAGAAGGACTTTTCTGTATATCCTTGACCCATGCAGCTTTATTTAACCTAAGTCCTTTCCTTATTGTTTTGAGTGTTGCTATGGGAAAGAGGTTAGTGTTTTGTTTATATTTTTAAAAGTATATTTTCGTCTTTATCTCTACATTGTTTATTTTTATCAGAGGCACTCTGATTTTTTAAACATCTTTATTATGAATAATTTTATACATTGTATGAGCAAATCTTGTGAATGTGTCCTTGTTTCCCTCCTCTCTGCCCCCTACCCACTGGGGTCCTTCCTCAGTGCCGCACACAGGATCTGTCCATAGGTTAGGAGGTTATGAACTACACCAGAGGTAGTCACGTTTTCGTTGTTATTTTTCTTCCCCCTTGTGTATTATTGCTGAGGGGGGCAATGTCTCTGGATATTCTCTCCAACCATGGCTTTCCACTCGCTCTTCGGCTCAGTTCCCTGAGTCATAGTGGTTGAGTTTTGAGTCTGTTTTGTTGTTGATATTTTTAGTATCTCTGGATCTTTGCCCTGGGTTGTGTTGGGTATCGTTGGTGTCTGTCTCCATTGACCTTTCCATGATATATCAGACTTGATGTGGTGATTGGTCTCCTGCATGTCTCATCACTTTCTCATAGGTTTCATTTGGGCCCTTTTGAAGGCCAGGTGTGGTTTGTCTCTTCCCAGGATTTCAGCCATCATCCAATGTTTTGTTGGTAGAGTTGAGTTGTCCCAGGCTCTCTCAATGCCTTCTGAAAAATGCAAACAGGATCTCCATTGGAGAGTGAGATCAATGTAGGCTAAATGAGACAACATTGCTATTTTGGCTAGCTCCTAATGGGTGTAGCCTCTCTGTAGCTCTCTGGTAGTGGGAATTTCCCCTAGGAGCCTGAGATCTTGGTCCCCATAGGATTTCACCATGGATCCCAGCTCCAGTTAAGGGTTCCTTGTCACTAAGTGGATCTCTTAGCCAATCAGTAAGCCGTTAATTAACCTCCTAGGTTTAATGCCACTGTTGCACAGATGTCCATTTCTTGACTTGCTGGTCTCTTCCATACATCCGTGTGTTCAGCATTCTTGTGACAATTGTCGATATTGTAAATCAGTGGTCTCTGCTTTTTCCAAATGTCATTGACCAATTTCCCCTGGCAGCTCATGCAATACCTTCCAGTGCTACATATGCTATCATCTGGGAGCTGGTTACCATTCTGGATCTAGAAGGATCTCTTGGTGTTGTTTGATGACACTTTGATTTCTTCAGCAGCACTCTGATTTTTAAAGACTCCTTTCACATAAGTGCAATTAAGATGTTTATTACTACAGAGCCTTCCCCTTGACACCATATGAAATAGGAAGCATGCAATCTCTTGTATGAGATGAACAGCATGAACAAAGTATTCACCTTATTTTGCCAATTTGCTCAAATGGCCATGCTTGACTCATTCATTCTCAGCTTCAGTCACTTTGAATCTTGTAGCATTACTAGAACTGTACTATTATTTTTGGGTCTATTAATGCTGTATTGAATTTAATTTTACTTCTAAAAATAACACTTTAGCCAAAGGAAGTTTTAAAGGAAGCAATGTATAGCAAAGTCGGAGCTATGTAATTGAAAAATAGTTATTTGCAGATAAAATAGCAATAATAATATAAAAAAACTCACACCATCCCAATCACTTTTAGGTAGTGTTTTAAAATGTTGTTAGATATATTTTTAAATTCTTGAAGAATAATGGTTAAAATAAGTTATTTCATATTTTTAGTTATTTTTGTGTCACTGTGGCCCAATACCAGATGAAAACTAAGTGAGGGGAAAGATATACCATGAATCATGGTTTCAAAGGGATTTCATTCCAAAAGGCTTGGTGTGGCAGTGGGACCATCTATGTTTATGGTAGCAGGATGATGGTGTGGCAGCTGTTCATATGGCTTCCACCCAGGAGCAGAGAAAGCATGTCAGAGCCAAGAATAGGTATAATGTTTAGAGGTCAACCCTTTGTGATCTGCTTTGATCAGCCAGCATCACCTCCACAGACTCCACAACCTGGGAACCAAAGCTCTCAAAACAAGAAACAAGGGGCATGTTTTGAGGAAATCAGGCCTGGAAGTTTCTACCACTCCAACCAAATTATTTTGTGAAGCTGACTTGATGATTTAGGCAAGCAACAGACAACTGTCTATAGGATAGATATTTAGAGAGATCCAGAAAAAAGAATTAGGAACGGGAAATGGGAAAAGCAGAAGATCTGCCATGGAATCTTCTTCCACCTTCTCTACCCACTCTGCCTTTGTCTTAGTACAGTTTAAGATTGATGGACAGCCTATGGCAATAGCAAATTGAGGAATGATGGCATACAGGCCTGCAAAATCAAAGAGAACCTGCCAAGTTCCTGAGGCTACATGCTTAGATTTCCAGTTTCTGGAAAATTGAAAGATCCTTAAATTGCTGCAAAACATGGTAATTAATGAATAAATAATTACTGCTAGTATATTGTTCCAGTGTCACATTATTACACGGATAACATGCACGCATTGAGCTATGATGATTCAGTTAACAATATCAGTCACTTGAGCACTTTAGAGTTTTTCATGCATGATTTCCAATACTGTGTCTTCAAAAAATAATATAGACTACGTTTTAATTAAGGTCCCCTACATGGGTAGATAAAGCTGCTCCAAGAAGCTATAGGCTATTAGCCATAAATAACAGTGCCAGGGATAACTCCCAATGAATTATTGATCAGGGAGTCTACAGACACCCCTAAAACAATATTGGTTATTCATTTTTATCTTGGTTGCCAACCAAAACTAGGGAGTAAGTTCTTATTGCAAAGACAGCAAAACAGTTAGTCTGCAGAACATACAGAAACTAAGCTGGAACTGACTGACCAACTAGCTTTCTTCATACCAGAAGGTTTTAAGCAAACTGTTGGGTGGAGAAAATCCGCCATCATTTCTCCCCTGTGGTGGACCCTGTGTATTTCACAACTGACCTGCCAGATAAGATATGCCCACTAGTTCGATCGTGGCATGAACATTATGAGAGTATCAAACTAATTTCTGATTGGTTTTGAGGCCCACATAGGTGGGGTTTCATGCCTGGTATCACAAACCTTGCTAAAAGCTTATAATTAAGGATGTAGACTTTAGGGAGGAGAGAAGATCAACTATTGAGATTATGTTAAATGAAGCTGCCTTCTAAATATCTAAGTATATCTAATATATGTATTTTCCCATGGATTAGTACTACTTGAAGAGTTAATCCGGAAGTTACTACAATGGCTGATGGTTAATGCATAGACGTATGGCTGTCAAAATTGCCAAGAACTGACTACTGTGTGCACAAATAGGACAGTTAAACCAATCCCTCTGTGACACAGGAACCTCGCAGAAGAGGGGCCAAAACAACATAAGAGCAGGTAATGGGGAAGAGAACCTCCAAATGTTGTCTTCTGGATACAACATGGCCATTACACTAAAATACACAGAAACTGGGGTTCCCTGCATAAGATTGAGCCTGTCAAAACATCATCTTCTATGAGGTAATGATACTTGAGACCCCATACCTCCAAGAATAACGAATGACAGCTAATGTCTGCTGGGGAAGGGAAATCAGGTTCATAGGTGGTGTAGCCCACTCCACAGAACATAACTTTCTGCACATGATCATGCAAAGGACCCTAAGTTAACTCAGTCTATTAAAAAATAGGCAGGAAAGTAAGATAGGAATGAATGGGGAAGACAAGTAGTAATGGGAGGGAGAGGGGATAAGAGAAGATAATTGGTGGGAATGATATAAGATCAGACTGCATAGTATACATGTGTGAAAATATCCAGAATAAAAAGGAAATGAAAATTTTAACATTATTAGTTTTCAAATGGTCTGATACTGGAGAAAAAGTGTTAATTTGAGAATCCTAAGAGGTTTTTCACTGTTCAGATCTCAACCTGCAGTCCATTTTGTTTATCTGTGAGTCTGACATTTAATCTCACACTGGAACTTTTCCATAACTTTAAAAACAAAGTGCAGAGATAGACATTCTGGCACCAAACTTCTGACTTCTATCTCCCTGATCTTTAATATAGGTCATGGCAAACTTTCAGGGATATTAATTACTCTTTCCACACCTTATGAATGATCTGTAGTTTCAAGTGGGATCTGCCAGTCATCTGTGCAATGTTGCCTCTTGTTCACAAGAGAATCAGGCTATAAAGTTCATTGTTTTCCTAAGGTTTCTCAGACGACTATTAAGGACCAGCTGGTATCTATGTAAGACAACTACCTGATATAGAGGATATATAAAAATGATAAGCCAGTGAGACAGAAACCAATTAATTTTGACACAAAGACCCCTAAACTCACAACCTTAAAGCAGCCTTAATACTCATCCACCACAACTCAGGGAACTGAGCGGAAGAGGGGGCAGAAAGATTGTAAGAGCTGTGGTGGAGGAGATTTTCCAGAGGCATGGCCAGGAGAACCTGGCTGAATACTAGGCTATCCATGGTCCCCTGTCACAAGGACTGATCCGGACGACCCATGGAGGAGGTTATCCAGCAGATTGGGGATGGGGGGACAGTGGGGAATTGGGGATAACAACTCATTGTTTGCCCACTAAATAATGTAACTCATTATGGACAATAAAAATATTTTTAAAATTAAAAAAATACTGAATTTTCATTTTTTGATATCACTATCATCCTTAAACAGATACATTGTATGAGCAAATCTGATGATTGTACCCCTCTTTCCCTCCTCCCTGTCCCTAATCCACTGGGAGCCCTCCTCAGTGGGTGTACTGGATCAGTCCATAGGGTAGGGGGTCATGAATAGCACAGGAGGTAGTCAGGTCCCTCCTACCTCCCATTGTGTGTTGTTGAGGAGGGGATGTCTGGATATTCTCCCCCATCATGGCTCTTACAATCTTTCTGCCCCTTCTTCTGCTCAGTTACCTGAGTCATGGTGGGTTTCAAGTCTGCTTTATTGTTGAGATCTTAAATGTCTCTGGACTTCTGCTTTGGGTTGTGTTGGATATCATTGTTGTCTGTCTCATGGACCTGTCCTAGGTTACTTGACTCGTTGTAGTGAGAGGTCTCTTGTTTATCATATCACTCTCTCAGAGGTTTCATTTGGGGCCTACACAATAGACCTGGGGTGGTTCATCTCTTGTTGGGATGTCAGCCATTATCCTGTGGTTTGTTGGTGGAGTTGGAATGACCACTGCTCTCTCACTGCCTTCTGAAAAATACAAACAGAATCTTCATCAGAGAATGAGATCAGTATAGGTTAAATGAGACACACTTTGCTAATTTGGCAAGATTCTATAGGGAGTAGCCTCTCTGTAGTTCTCTGGCAGTGGGAATTTCCCCTTGTAGCCTAGGTTCTTGGTTCCCATAGGATTTTGCCCTGGATCCCAATTCCAGTTAAGGGCTCTTTTGTCACTGAGTGGATCTTTTGGCCAATTTGGAAGCCGTTGATTATGCAGCTAGGTTTTAGTTCCGCGACTGCACAAATGGTCACGTCTTCACTCGCTGATCTCTTGCACAAAGCAGAGTGTTGAGCATTCTCAAGAAATGGGTCTGAATTTTATATCAGAGGTCTCTGCTTACTCCAAGTATCATTGACTAATTTCCCCTGGCAGCTTGTGTAGCACCTATAATACCGAACTTTCTATTATCTGCTTTTTACAGAACCGAGCTGTCTCTTGGTTACTATATTTTGCCTCTTCATCCAGCTTTAAGGGACTCAGATATGACAATGTCTTCTTATACGTTCTATTATCGTTGTGACTTCCTGTAAACACTTTCATTCTGATTGTGATTACTTGGGAACACATATGTCAGATGTAGCTGCCAGAATTGAGTTGTCATTTACTAAATGGATAGCAGTTACTCCATATGTGGAGATTCCAAGCCACAAATTTACATAGTAGCTAGCATTATTAGCCTAGATGACTTCTTGACTTATCAAACTTGCTTCCATATATAGGTTAGTTATGTGTTTGGTACTTCTAAGCACATAAACCTATTTTAGAGATGAAGAAATAGGAGTGGGGTGTTATACACCACAGGGTAGAATTACCAAGTCATGCACAAATCTTTTTCTAAGAAATCAAGAGATTATACAGAATATTAGAATATGTTTTCTGTGATCTGAAGAATTAAAATCTCTGAATGAGGAAAAAATATTTTAGTATATGGGATTGTTATTTTGATCCACTTTTGATTTTTGCAATTCATGTGGAAGTAATTTACAGTTGCTAAAATTTTATAGTAATGAGGTCTACTAACTATAATATCTGTAGTTAATGCTGTTTACTATAGTTTATAAACCATGTGCTAATATATACATATTCTATAATAATATAATATATACATATATGTTCTATCTTCAATTTTACTTATAAATTAGTATCCCAGATACTTACCAAGAAGGACTGGGCATACTAGAAACTTTGAATCATTCTGAAAAACTTTCTAGTCTTGCTTTACATCATAATCATGGACATTGTATGAATGAGGATTTCTATGGATATTCTTAATAAGTCTTTCCCTGATAAATAACCCGACATTAGGACAGTTATCATCAGTGAGGCACTATTCCTCTTGACTGTTGAACAACAGGACTTGCTATCTCTTTCAGACTAATTTTCATTCATGGATGCTTTTCACATCCCCTCAGCATCCATGACCATCTGCATGTTCGTACATCCACAAGTCTCCACTGTGAGGCTCATTTGACATCAGTTACCAATATCATTCAAACTAATCAGTTAGTAGCAATATTCAAATTGCCCCTGCCATTTCATCCAACATCTCCAAAGCCTGGTTCTTTTGCATAATTTCTTAATATTTTAGATGGGTTCATTCTAGTTTCCCTTGGACATGCTGTAAACTGGATTTATCATAGAACCCTGACATTTTCTCACCTTTACCATCTTTAAAACTCACTGTTCATAAATCTAAAAAATTTTCTTCCTACCCTGCCTTCTATTCTATATTCTTTCCACCCCTATCTCCATTCAATTCCATTTAGTCTGGTTTGTTACCAAGACAACCACAAGAAAACCAATATCTACCCTGAAAACAGTCATTTGTTTCCTGAAATTTACATTTGCCCATGTCTATTACGCCTACATTTTAAAATGCATCCTTATAATCCTTCAGTAAAAAGTCCAGCATTCTTATTGCAGCTTAAAGGAAATGGTTTGGTTCACATTTGTGTCTCCAACCTTGTTTACTATTTCTTATCATTGACTCTTAATTTTGTTTTGAAATACTATTAAATACTATTAAATATCTTTTGTGCCACCTTTTAAACATGTTAATTTTTTAATTTATCTGAACCATGAATTGGTAAGTTCTTGTAATGCCTTTTGATTGCGTATTTTTGGATTTTATACATTCTTTGTGTATTGGATCTGGGGCTTCATTTTATCAGATACCACACAAAAGACCTTTATTCAAGATGCTAAATGTCATTTATACTTGGCAGTGGACCTTATTTCTAAGAAATCTCAGCTATTGCCTGACCATGAACACTATGCCAGAGAAACTCACACATCTCGAGATTATTTGGACTGCAATTATATGCACTATACTTTCATGGTGCCCTGACGACCTTCTCTCCCTCCACTGTGCTCCATTAAACATCCATCCATCTATTTGGCATATCTCCCAACTTTTTTCATCTCCTACCAAACCATAATTAGAGATTGTCTTTGAGTCAAAATTCTTTCATTTACCTTTTTCACTATATACATATATATGTATATATATATGCCAAGCTATTGATAGTTTTTGCCTGTAATATAGTAATACACCAACAATTTCAAACATTACAGGCAGAATACTTTTCTGACTGTCTACTGTTTGCTTTGAGATCTTTACAAGTGTTCTCATCATATATCCATGTAACATCTAAAATCTCTAATTCAGCCAATAATTCTGGGCAGCTTTTGACCATTAACTCTATCATGGTCTTAACTCTTGCTGGCTGACTTAATTTACTCACTCTCTGCAACTACACTGGTTGACAGTTCTTTCTCACTTCAAGCTCTAGGCACATATACTTTGTTTTCTTCCCTCCTCAACTCAACTTTGTTTAATTGCACCTTAACATTCTGTACATGTGTTGTGTATGTGTGTTCACACGCATGCATACGTTATTAGAACGTGTATATATGTTGTATTTCCATAGACTTTAGTATATTATGTTGCATACCAAACTTTCCCTAAACTATTAATCTAAATGATTTCTGTTTATTTTATTGTAAATTACTTTTCTTAGAATGTATCCATCACTTTAGTAATATATTTGGTTTGAAAAATGGCTTATGATAACTTCCACAGAGCAGGGAGTTTTGTTATTAGGTCAGCAGAAGGACCCCAATAGTTAGCCCATTATTTTCTACAAAACAGGCAGTCAATATTTATTTGATGAATAAATGAACAAACATACAGATAGTATATCTCAATATGAGGTTTTTGAAATTAAAAAGCATGAATCATTTTTCACTTTAGGTATGTCTTATTCTATTTAATTAAAAAACCTTAAGACAGGAATATTTTGTATCAAAATTTCAGTCTGAAGGTGATTTACTAAATCTTTTTAAGTATTTAAATTTTCAGAATTATCATGACATGCTATATTCAGTAAGAACGCTCTGAAAGTCATTGAAATACAAAATTATTTTATAAATCTAGGAATAAGAAGCCAAAGGAAGAACTGTAACATTAATCTTACAGCAATTGTTGTTAAGTTGGTATAGTAAGCTATCTTGAGAAAAGTTCAAATGCTTCAAAAATTGGCACATGAATGTTAAAAAGTCTCAAACCTATGTATGTTGGACTGTTTTCATTTTGCTATGACAAAATATCAGAGATAAACTACTTGAAATGCTCAAAGATTTATTTTGGCTCATCATCATTTGGCCAAGTTGTTTTCAGGCCTGTTTTAAGGCAGAATATCATGGAAGAAAAGTGGAGTAGAGGCAGCTGCTCACAATATGATGTCCTGGAAGCAGAAGAGAAAAGGAATTTTTATAACAAAGCCTCTCCTTGAAACTCATTAAACTATGAATTCATAAATTGACTAATGTATCCATAAAGCAGACTCTACAGAGCCAAGAGGCCTCTAAAGGTCCTACTTCAGAATACTGCTGCTTGTGGACCAAGACTTTCACACATGAGTGTCTGTGGCACACTAAAGATCCAGGCATAACAAGTGGAAAATACATTAAAATAGAGCTGAGGAGATTGCTTAGTGATCAAGAATGCTTGCAGCTTAAGCATGAGAGCCTCTCATGCAGCCAATTTGAGCTCCAAGAAGACACATAAAAACCTAGGTGGGGCCACTCAAATCTGTAACCCCAGTTCCTGGGGTGGGGTAGAAACAAAATAATGGCTAGGACTGGCTAATGGATAGAATCACTGGGTTGAGGGAGAAACCCTGCCTTATGGAAAGACGTGTATTAGTGTTAAGAGAAGGACAGCCTATGTTCTCTTCTCCTTGCTTCACACACATGCATGAGGCATGTGCATATACATACAAGATAATACACAGAAATAAAATACAGCAGAGTTTTGAAAGGTGTCCTGATAGGTTCTCTAAAAAATAGAGAAAAAGAGAGAATAAGAAATAAATGAGAGAGGGAGAGAGAGAGGAGAGAGGAGAGAGGAGAGAGAGAGAGCGAGAGAGAGAGAGAGAGGGGGAACATGGGAATATCAGGGCCTTTTGCTGTTGCAAAGGGACCCTAGACACATGCTCTACTTTGTGAGTCTGGCTTTATGTTGGTACTGGGGAAAATGAACCTATGCCTAAAGGCTTTGTAAGCAAGCATTTTTTTTAACAATTTAGAAATCTCCACAACCTTTTTATATTTATGTGTGTTTTGTGTGTTTCAGGGGTCCTTGCCTATGCAAATGATTGTCCATCTTGTTTTATGTGAGTAGCTGGGGAAATCAACCAGGGCAGGTAGGCTTTGCAGTCAAACACCTTTAACTGCTGAGCTGTCTCTCCAGTCCGAGGGTCCTTATAAATTCATAAAATGAATTAGTTTTTAGCACTTCTGGGAGCTGGGATTGCTGATACACAATGGAGTTTATCTTAAACCTATTGGATTTTCTGAGGCATCTTCTGAGATATTCATGAACCACCAAAACAATCATTGACAATAATTATAGCAACCGTACTTGGTCAACATTAAGGTCTCAAAGAGTTCTGGTCTTTTGTGCATAGGAAGTCTTTCCAAGAAGGAGCACTAAATCACCCAAATTTCTGGCTGAAAATGAATGAAGTCTGGAATGAGAAGCCTAGAAAGGGTGAAAATAACCAATTATCATTCCATAGGTAGCTGTAGTATTAGGTCTTTGGATAACCAGCTTCATATTTCTTCAATTGTACTTTCTCTCTAGTTCAGAAACACCAAGAGTACCTTTGAATAGGGGAGAGAGAATATAAGTGTACAATATATGACCGGATTCATTGGAGTTGCCCATCCAAACCATTCAGCCATGTTTCACTTCTGTAATGCCACTGATAATCTTAGGAAGTATAAGGGAGTGGAATGGCCATTGGTTGATTATGAAGCAACGGGAAATGCAAAGGACCTAGGAACATTAGGCAATGGGGAGAGGAAGGAGCTTCTCCTACATTCATTTGGCAGACTGTCCCTAGACGCAGTGTCTCTATGGTCTCCCAGCAAAATACTACTGAGAGAAGGAAACAGCTGTCTTTCAGTAAATCAGTGACCAGCACACAGCATTTTATTTATCGTCTATTCTTTCTTATTTATTTTCTCTATACAATTGTCACCCTGAGATTACAACAACTAGTAAATATTGGCCCTAGTTGTTTTTTTTTTTTTGCATGGACAATGTTACCTAGGTAACCCATATTGAGATTATTGAAGATACAGGAATGGCAACTGTAAAACCCCCCAAGTTAGTAGAATTCTCAAGACACACCAAGGACTCTGGTGTGGCTGAATGTTGATTAATTTGCGAAGAATATTTAGAGATGAATTTGGAGTTGATCAGGAACTTGATATATATGGCCTGTTTGCTGAGTGTGAGGACTTTGTGCTTCTTTTTTTCTGTTTGCTTTGAGCTGGAGATCAAACCCAGAGCACCGCACATACAATCTATAACTGAGTTATAACCCTAGGCATTTTTTGTCCATGGAGGAATCAGCAAAGTACTAGAGGATTTGCAGATAAAGTATAATTTTTTTTGCTTATGTTTTCAACAGCTCTCTCTCTCTCTCTTTCTCTCTCTCTCGATTGGAATTGCAGAATGGATTGAAGGAAGACAAAGTGAAATTTAAATTAGGACTTTCCAGGTAGGATATGTATGTAATAGCTGATAAATAATAGTGACTAAGGCAAAAGTGATACGGGTATAGGTGTGCTGAAATATTTTGAAGATATTGCATAATTGACTACTGGATTAGATCTGTTTCATGAGAAAAAAATATTGAATAAAATATAATAGGAGGAATGACAGAGGCTGAAAGTTAGTGTGATCAACTTGATAAAAAATGCTTAGGGAGAATTAATTTGATTTGAACAAAATATATTTTATATTAAATTATGTATATATATATGAGTCAGTTCTCAAACTCTCTAATGAGAAATCAAATATTCATAGAGCTTAGGGTCTTTATATTATTGAAAGTCAAGAAAACAGAGGATTCCATTGGTTGATAACAAGAGGAATAATCTCTACAGGTTAAGGTTAGAGTATCTCAACTTTTAATGATCAGGAAGCTAATGAGAATGAAAAAAGATTGTCATGAAGGAGGTAGGAGAACCAGCACTGTTGTCTTCTCAAAGGTAAGTGATGAAATGTTTCGGGAAGGAAGGCATTGGTTGTGCAAAGCATGAAATTTCAACTGACAAAATGGTCATTATTACTTTGAGGACAACCACTGTTATAAGAAATGAACAAGATAATTCTTAATTTCCCTTTAGATTAATCCCACTTTCCTTCCTGATGCTTTGCCCTAACATTCTTACCCCCCCCCAACATCTTATTCTAATTCAATAGTGTACAACTCGGATATGCAAAACTGTTTGATCTCCCCTAAGGCCACTCCTCTGATTCCATATACCCAGGGTCTTTTTTTTTTTCACATCGTTCTTTCATCAAAGGCATTCTACAGTATTGTCCTTAAGAGGAAGCCAGAATATGGAGAAAAAGAAACTATCTTCCTTTGTAGTCCAGAATAAGCTCCTTAAAGTTTCTAATGACAGTTTAAGAGAGAAAAGTCTTTGAAATCCCTTTAAAGATAAAGAACAAAAGCCTGATGGACTAGGAGGTTTAAGTTTAAACTATCCACCACAGAACAGTGAATGCTTCATCATGCTTCAAAAGGCATCAGTTTGATAAGTTTGTGGATGAAAAGAGAACTGGAGTGTGGGTATTCTGATGAGATCTTAAATGCTGGTTTCTTATGTGGTGTCTTTTTGAGAAACACTCTCCTTCTCCCTGACTCAGGACACCATAGTGAATCCACAAAGAGAGTAACAGAAACCAGAGCAATTTGGGCAGTTTCAAAGCAAAAGTCTCTGCGCTACATCCTGATTAGGGGGTTAGTAGTTAGTGAGTACATGTAAACGAGATTTGGCCCACTCAGAGTTTCTGTGCAGGCCATGAGAGAGAAAACATGGCTAAATGGTCCACCTAACATCTGGAGGGAGTTGTTACAGGTTGTCTGAGGTCTGAGGACAGATAAGGATACACAAGCTGAATATATAGTCCTTATAATAGGAAGACATACAGGACTGCAGCAGACACATTCACTCCTCTCTTACTCAATTTTTAGCAGATGTCAAAGAAGAGCAATTGTCAGGCACAGGCAGAACAGTGTTCCTGGCTGGGACAAGCTGCTGAACACTGGTCACAAGTGAAATAACAATGTGTCATGAAACAGACACACTTCTGTTGTTGTTAGACACAAAACACTCACACATGCACTCACACACACATGCACACACACATGCACACACAATTATAACCATTTAGATGGAAGGACTGCTAAGGATGGTTGTGATCACATCTTAATCCATTATTGTCAAATGCAAAATGATAGTTTGCTATTGAAAGAGTTCTTTCATTGCCCAAGTGACTTTTGTGATGTGGAAATTTAAAGTAACATGGCTTAAAAGATCTATTCCCTAAGGCTATCCTTGTCTCTTTTCATTATAGAGAATATAATTTTGTCAAACCAATGACTCAGCTTCAACTGTCACTTTTAACATTTTTTAACAAAAAGGTAGATGACTATGGAGAATGCTTAGCAGATGAATGTAATGGAATAAATTTGCTTGAATATATTTCCATTCCCTGGAGACGCTTGCTGATCCTGAAAGTTGCAATATTTTTTTCCTAAAAGCTCTGGTGATTCTTGGGTGTAATTATGTTGGCCAACAGAAACTATTTATCAAAAGTTCATCAATTGACCAAGGAATTCATCAAGATATCCATTCCATGCATAATCTCTTAAGTCTTTCAAGATACATAATATCGAATGCTTCTCACAGGTTAATAGAAAAATATTGAAAAACATAAATAACTTATGAACATGTCATCAATTACATAAAATAGTATGTATGTCTGAAATGTAGTTATTATATAAGAGGGTTATATGACTACTTGTGTTGGAAAATCAAGATATGTTTTTAAGTGAACAAAATAATGTGAAAAAGAACATATCAGGTACAATTATAACTGGGAAAATGTTACTTATATTCAATATTTTATATGTACTAGATCTATCTAATTTTTAACAGAAATATAAAGAATGCTTTAGAGAAAATAGCTTCTTGAAAAGGAATTGAATCAGAGCAAAACTTAATTTTTGCTAGTTCCAGTTTGTTTTTATACAGATGTGCATATATTATGTCTATTTTTAAAATGCTTTGATAAGCTTTGGGATAATTAGCACAAACATTTTTAAAGAAAATATAACATTTTAAGTTTTTGATTATTTGATTTTCCACGTACCTCCACGGCATTGGTATGATTGAAGTAAAAATTTCTTTTGGAGACGTTTCAGAATTTAGAAGGGTGACACAACCGTGTGTCACAGAGTGATAAAGATATTTTCTTAAGAAATATGTCACTTGAGGTTTTGTTGCTATGTGAGCATCATGGTATTTTTACATAAACATAAAAGGTATTTAAAAATTACTTGAGATGGCCTCTTGATGACAAGTAAGAAATGCAGAAAACAGATGGTGTATGAACTTGCTGCCAGTGTAACATGGCATTCTTCATTACCATGAGCCAGTTTTTATAAGTAGTAGTACACTCTCAAATAATGATCAAATATAGTAACTAAAAAGGTATTGTGCACTAAAAGGAATCCATTTATTAACATGGTGATAGTGTATAGTGTGTGTAATTGTATGTTATATTTTTATGTGAATGGCAGTATAATTGATTTTTAAAATCACGACATGGCCAGAGACGTGTGTGATTGGTATCACTACAGAGCTACAGAGCAAAGATCCTGGAAAACAGGACCTTTTCAGCCACCTTACAGTCTTATGGACTACTGTTCTGCATATGCTCTGTTGTTAACTGAGACATTATTATTCAGCACATAACTATACCTGGTTTCAAATAGTTCCTCTTTGTTGTTTCTGCTGCAAGGTATATAACTGTCCTTCTGTGTAAGCTTCAGTAGTTTTGTACAGCTGTATTCTTCCAGCATTCTCAATCATCCATAAGATCAAAAAACCACCAAGGAAAAAAGCAGAGGCCAAACTTTAAACTCTCTTCACTGAGAATGGCAGAATTTATAAGCTCCTCTCCCACTTGTTGATTTTAAAGAGACATGCTTTCGATAGCTGTTTTACTACATTATCAACTATCACTCAGATAAAGAATGTAACATGGAGAAAAATAATCCATTAGACTAGGAGAGAAGGTTTCTTTAGAGAGTTTTACAAAGATGAGAAATCCTCTTCTCCAGTTCTCAGAAAGAGTGGAGTAGGATATTACTTTCTTGTCTAAACAAGGGTCTTAACAAGAACCATTTGGAAAGCTTTGAAGCAAAGTTTGCATAAAAGTTAAAAATCAGAGATAGTTACTGACTATGTTACCTTCCAGGGTATTTTTCATATGAAGCATTCAGGAGAAACACTCGAACAAAGAACTCAAAAAGTCCATGAGAAAAAGGAACTGCTTACACTG
>PVHP010033922.1:0-19355 GCA_004024765.1 Zapus hudsonius
ATGTGTGAGTTGTCAAAAGTAGCTATCAGTGCAACAATTTATACTTTGATGTATATTGTAAAATGGGAAGAATATGACTACATTTCATTGTAGTTCCTTATGCCAAGTTGACATCAAATGTAAAAAATTCAGCAGTCTATAACCATGGGGGTGAAGCTTCTTTGTCTGCAGTAACTATATTAACAATGATTCAGGAAGCAGCCCAGGAGAGGTCATATTTTGGAAAGGAAAAAGATACTAAGCAATTATAAATTTTATCCTAATAACAAATGAAATTTCCAGTATGAAACCAATATTAAGAAACTGAAAGAAGGGAAAGCAAAGATTAAGGAGATGGAACAGTGGCATGAGAGATGGCTCAGCAGTTAACGTGTTTGCTTGCAAAGTCTAAAGACCTGGGTTTCAATCCTCAGTACCAACATAAAACCAGATGCACAAAGTGGCTTATGTATCTGGAGTTCATTTGCAGTGGCTAGAGGCCCTGGTGAACTACTGTCTCTTACTGTCTCTGTTTGCAAATAAGTAGATAAAATATTTAAAAGGAGACAGAACACACAGGAAAGGATAGAGATAAGAAGCAAGAACAGAAGGGATTAGCAAAGTGTAGGAGGAGAAAAGAAATAATTCCAGCAACATAGAAAGACAAAGGTTTCATTTTAATAAGATTGAAAAGTAGTTATAACTTTACTCATTTCTCTTTCCTTCTTGGTGATCAATAAATATGATTTTCAAATTTTGAGAAATATTTTCTTAGGAAGCTCTGTTTGGCACCCAGTCCACTGACTTAAAATGTTATTTGTGTTTCCCATCTCTCTGTTCCACTGATCAACTCACCAATCTTGCAGATCTATTCTTCGAATATTTCAGATTTATCTCTTCATAACAGTTCTTCATGTGGCCCTTATGAAACTTCTATCTCCTCAGAAAAGACGTGCTTTCTGCTTCCCTGCTACAATCCACTTTTCACTTCTCATTAGGTAACATTTCCTACTCTCCTTGTAATTAATTGGCTGCAGATGACATCCTTTTGACTTCTCTAAGTCAGTATACTCAAGGACACAGATGTAACTGATTTACACTGAACCTTTTAGTTCTTCTATATAACTTCAAAATCCTTTTTCACTCATCACATTATTGGAGTTTACATATGCCTCCTTTGTTTCCTTCTCCAGACTTCTTCTTAAGTGAATATCTCCATACTCACCATTCCATGAGACTGACCTGAATGTTTTGATCTTATTTATCTTTTTTGTGTACCTGTAATTTTGTAGACAGTCATATATTCAGTGCTTGGTACTTGGACAGGTTTCTCATTACTCTTAACTCTCACTCAACTCCTATCCCAAACACAAACACATGATGGAGATTTTCTCTTTTTTTTAATGGCATCTATGTTAGAAGCATAGAAAAGAAGTCTATTTTTCCTCGTTATTCCAGATGCTCAACACTACCTTTTATCCCAGTAGTAGCAAGCCCTGGTATTTTTTCCACCTGCTGTATTGAATCCACAACCATTCCTAGTGTCACAGGGGTTGTATTAGTGTTTTCCTCATCCACTGCCACAGTCCCATGAACCACATATGAAAGGACATATTTCCTGTGTTAGTTCCTCTCATATATCAAACACTGGGATTTTTAACTCCCCCCCAAAAAAAAACATTAGCACATTTCCTGATTAGAAAACAAAACAACCAGTAATTTTGTAGCTATGGAATACTAAAGCCTAAAATGCAAACATGTCTGAGGAATACTACAACAAATAACAACGGAATTACTTTTCAGTCTCCTTTTCACATCTCTACAGATGATATACAACATCAGACAAATACGCTTCTCTCTTGGAATTTTGAAGTAGCTTTTCCTGCCTCCAGCGTATTTGATCAGTGAAGACCTCTTCATCATTTACATTTAGTTCACATATATGTTAGGTATTTTTGTGTCTATTTATATATATATATATATTTGTATATAGTTATTTAATAGAACCACAATTTTTAAGATAGAACAGCATGGTATGAAGTAGTTGTTTTGTGCAAATACATTAATTTATGCTACCATGTAAAATTCAAATTGAAAACTGAAAATACATAGTGAATAAAAATAAAGCAAAAATTACCTAAAAAAATAAAACAATTGTTTCAATTACACCTACCAATTTTCATTAAAATGTACTTTCAATTCATGAATTAACTTCTCACTATATGTGGTGATTAAAACACAGCACTGTTGTTAATTTATTTCTTGATCTCTATTGTAAAATATAGCCAGCAACTAAATAAAACTTTAATAGTAATATCTATGTAACAATAAAAAATAGGCTTGAAGGAAAAATTCATTTTATAACAGCTTCCATTCAATAATTATATGGAAGTGGGGGGCAAAGCCTTGCTATAAGGAGAGAAATATTCTAAACTTTGTAAAAGTAATTTTTGCAAATTTAATTAAATGTATAAATATATGCATAGTTATGATAGAAACATTTTATGGTTTATGAATGGTCTGGTGCTCACCATAAATGAAGTTAATTGATTAATATTTTGACATTAAACTTCAAAGTTAACAAATTGCCATATGTTAGATTATTTGGAGAAGGAACAAATTATGAATTTATTTCCTCATTAAGTTTCCATTGACTAGAGTCACATCTTCTAATTTAGACAGTTAAATTAGTTAACTTCCAAAATATTTGGCTGAGTGAAAATCTATGTAGAAAAAAACAACAAAATTCTACACATAATTATCAAGAGAAAATTTAACATTAAAGTCAATACTGGAAATTTGTATAGTATACTTCATGAGAATTAAGACTGTTGAACCACAACTCCTGCAATTCCACTAATGATTTAGCTTTGTGTTGTCAGGTACCCTTGAACAAGTTACTTGTGCTCACTCTACCTTCTTTGCCTCTTCTGTATAAAGGGCAGTAGAAGTGCCTGTGTTTTTGTATTAAGGTCAATGAATTTAAACTTTTCAGTGCACTGAAAATACTGCTTTCAACAGAGTAAATACAAAATGGTATTATTAGTGCTTCATAAAATGATACAGGGCTTTGTGGTTACAATTTTCATCTTGTCACTTCTACTAATTGCATTTCATTTCTTCTTCAGTTACTTAGTCACAGAAAATACATACAAGTCATGTTTCAATTACAAAAATGTCTAGACAAAATTTTAATGTAAGAGGGGCCATGAATAGAATGGAAAGAAACCTAACCCCAAGAAAATGATGCTCAGGCCTGCATCTCCCTGTCCCCGTTTTTTGGTTCCTTCCCACAATGAGCAGTTGATCAAAGAGACCCATGAGGTCCCGAAATGAGACAGATGTCTGCTAAAGCTCTTGAGTACCTGTTTCAGGCCTAAGGTAAGTAAGACCTTATTGCTGAAGAAATCACAGAGTGTAGTCAAACAACACCAAGAGATCCTTCTAGATCCAGAATGGCAACCAGCTCCCAGATGGTAGCATGTGTAACACTGGAAGGTGTTGCATGAGCTGCCAGAGGAAATTGGTCAATGATACTTGGAGAAAGCAGAGATTACTGATATATAATATGGGCAGTTGTCACAAGAATGCTAAAAACAAGCCTGTATGGAAGAGACCAGCAAGTCAAGAAGTGCTCATCTGCACAATAGTTGCACTAAAAGGAGGAGGGTAATCAATGTTTTACTGATGGGCTAAGAGATCCATTCAGTGACAAGGAACTAGAATTGGGATCCAGGAGAAAATCCTATGGAGACTGTGATGGTTAGGTTTTGTTGTCAACTTGATCTTTTAAATTATCTTGGGTAGGCCTCTGAGGATGTTTACAGGAAGGCAGCCTCTCAGTAGGGGGCAGGATGTAAAGAAGCTCAAAGGACCTAGAAGTAAACATCCTTTCCTATGTGGGCAGTGCAGGAAGGAAATTCCAGAGACTCAAGAAGCCATTAAGTCTGAGGAAGGGTTGCAAGACCCCACCCTAAAGGGGAAGAAATTCTCTTTAGCTCTCCTGCCTGTTCTCTGTCCTGTGTGTGTGTTGTCTGTGATGGGTTTTTCTCTCTGCTTGGACCTGTGAAAGAGGGCTATCCTCTTTCACTCTTATGGAACTTCCCCTCAATCTGTAGTTTAAATAAGTACTTTCCTCACATAAACTGTGCCTGCTTTGAAGATTCATCCCAATGGCGTGTGGCTGACTACGACAGAGACCAAAAACTTGGACTGCAAGGAGAAATCCCCACTACCAGAGCGCTACAGAGAGGCTGCACCCATTAGGAGCTAGCCAAAAAAACAATGTTGTCTCATTTAATCTATATTGATCTCAGTCTCCCATACAGATTTTTGTATTTTTCAGAAGGCATTGAGAGAGTTGAGTACAACCCAATTCCACTAACAAGACATTGGATGATGGCTAGCATCCTGGCAGGAGACAAACAACCCCTGGCCTTCACACAAGACCCAAAGAAAACCTACCAGAAAGTTACTAATCAAGAGACCATTCACCAAAGCAAAGCTGATAACCCATGAAATGTCAATGGAGACAGACAGCAACAACACCCAACACAACACAGGGCAAAGATCCAGAGATACTTAAGATCTCAACAATAAAGCAGACTCAAAACTCACCCACCATAATTCAGGGAACTGAGCTGAAGAGGGGGCAGAAAGAATGTAAGAGCCATGGTGTGGGAGAATATCCAGAGACATTGCCCCCCTGAGCAACAAGGCACAAAAGGGGAAGAAGCAAAAGAAAAACTGGCTACCTCTGGTGCAGTTCATAACCCCTACTCTCTGGAAAGATTCAGTATGCTCACTGAGGAAGGACCCCCAGTGGGTAGGGGACAGAGGAGGGAAACGGGGACACCTTCACAAGATTTGCTCATACAATGTATACACTTATTCATAATAAAGATATTAAGTTTTTAAAGTACAGTTATTTTTAGTTTCAGAGAATCACTGACAATAGATTTGTCAGTGACCAGATGAGGGAGTCCTAAAAACACACTATGACCTCATCACTAATAAAAAGCACAATCAGTATCCATGTCAATTTATGAATGAAGCAAGCAGATGGGTGCATATGGGTGCATACATGGACATATGTGCATGTTTTAAATTCCTGAATATTTACCAGGAAGTCAACATAGATAATGCCATGTGAGACTTAATCTATGTTTCTATGGTTTAAGTAAGTTAAGCATATCAGGGAAATTTTTATTCTCAACACAATATACTCTAATGCATTATTTTTAAACAAATTTTCATTGTTGTAATAAGGTCTTTGACAACTGGCCGAGTTTGCATATAGTGGGTATCTTAGTGAGTAATTGTGTCTTCCTTTGATATATTGTTTTCCAGTTTAGAAAATGACTTTCTTTCTTTCTTTCTTTCTTTCTTTCTTTCTTTCTTTCTTTCTTTCTTTCTTTCTTTCTTTCTTTCTTTCTTTCTTTCTTTCTTTCGCTTTTCAAAACATTATTTCAACAAAACTATGCATAAGAAATACATTCATATTGGTTAATAGAATGCAATTAAGTTTAACTTACCCTACACACTGTTGACCAGAAACTTGGTACATGGTTTACAATTAAAAAAAAAAACATGCAATCTGGTTTATTTTTATCTATTACAAATGAAGAAAAGATCCTCCATCAATTGCTGCTAAAGATGCAGCCAGAGCCTTGAGAAATAGACCTTTGGCTTGCCTCAGAAAAGTAACTCATATTGCACTGGAAGAGTTTATAAAATTGGCACAAGGCATTGTTTTAATGCTACAATACTCATTTAGAAAATTCAGTAATTAGTGAGTGTGCAAGGAAGCGGGGGGGGGGGAGCCTGCATATCCTTCTGGGACTGTCAAAGCTCGTTTACTTAATATTGTGTGTACACAGTAAATCTGCCCAGACTGAGATTCAGATCATTTCTGAAATCTGAATTTCTGTCAGCTCACCATACCTACTGAGGTCAGAGAGGACACTAATAATATCTTGATTTATAGAGAGAAGAAAATTAAGTTTACTCTCCAGCTTTTCAGTCCAGAAGCAACAGTATACTACAAGCACGTATACTTCCATTGTCACCATTCACAGGGTGACATGCAAAGAGGTCAACTTGGGTTTTGAGTTGTGTCAACACTCATGTAAAATAGTCCCGGAAGTAAATAATCACACTTTAGATATGACTCGAAAAGAATAAAATGGTCCTTGGAAGACTAGAGCAAAACATCCAGCTACAACCCTTGATGAATTATGTCTCAATTAAAGAAAAAAATAAAATAAAGTAGCCCGAAAATAAGAAACAACTCTGAAAAAGAGAAAAAAAAGTAACTTAAGATATCTTGAAAAACAATGTGAAGACAGGTTCAAAAATAATTAAGAAATACATTTTCATAAGAGTACCTATCATTAGGTTGATAACATATTCTACTGTTTCAAGTTTATCATTAGTTACTAAACATCAATTTACAAATAACATAATTGGTTTGTGTTCCTTCATCAAAATGGGAAATTCTAGCTTGAATCTGTGGGGATGGAGAAGACTAGAAAAGATTGAAACAATTGCATGTAAATATCATATTTTCAAATGGAAGAACTCTGCCTGGACCCCAAGTCCCATTACTAATACATTTTCCATTGAAACGATTCTTAGCAAGCACAAACATGGCGCTGAGGTTCAGCACCTAATACAGTCCATGTTTTCTGATGCTTTTGCTTTCCTGAAAAATTTGATTACTTTGCAATGAGTTTTAAATAAAAATATATTGTTAAATGAAATAAAAAATACAGTTTAACAATATTCCACTTCAATTCATCTATTTACTTTTTAATTTTCTTTTTTTCTTGATATAATGTGTGAAGTCAAGACGTGCTTTTCTGATGATGAACACAAAGCTATGAATAAATTTCTCTTGCTTTGAGGTAAAGTCAACAGTGTTGGAACATAACATTTTCAGAACTAGTTTTAATTTCAAGGACTCTATCAATTTCCTTTTTTTTTCAGTAGTAATGGAACAAAGTGAAATTGTACTCCACAGGCGCCCCAAGCTTTTATTATTTTTGAAAAAGTGGAGCCACAAGAAGGGCTTCAAATTAAATAATATACCCTTAGAAGATAGTAAAAATTAATTGTGCTTTTTATTAAAAAATTAAATGGCTTCATAAAGTTGGATTGGATGAGTAGCTGAGACTGTGGGAAAGGTTCTGTAGTTACCTCCTCTCTGACACACACACACACACACACACACACACACACACACACACTGAGAAAAAGAGAGAGGGAGAGAGAGGGAGAGAGAGAGAGAGAAAGAGAGAGAGAGATCCAGTCATTCAAACTCATTAGACTTATTAAAGCTAAGAACTAAGACCTCATAATTTTTATACTCTTATGTAGCATCCAGTGGACAAGTACCTAGTCATATCTTACTTAGTATGATGAACAAATATTGTCAAATTAGGATTAGAATACCAGGATCCCTACTGACCAAAATGAATAATGCAATCAGCTGACTTATGAGTATAAACATAAAGTGAAAATGTGATAACCATTCAAACCAAAGTGAGATAAGAAATCGACTGGAAGGGCAGTAAGCAGATATGGAGTGGGCAAAGTAATATAATGGAGTGATAAATTTATATTTGTCTCTTTGTTCCCACAGTCTTAAACATCTACAGCATTGCCTCTGGATGTGGCTATCACTGTCATCATAGACAAAGTTTCATTATGAAACATGTGTGACGATGCCTGAATGTAGTATTTTATAACATTTCACAGTGAGAATTTTGAAGAAATGCATTTGTCTAACTAAATGCCAGCCAGCTGAGGTTGAATGCAGAAGTGCGTAGGCCAGTTTTCACCAATGGAAAATATCAAAATAGTTGTCATTATGAATTGATATGACGTCAAGATTTCTTTATAAAATTTCTGAAGAAATATTTTTTGTGAACTATTTATTATTCCTCCAACCAGTTTTTCTGTTTTATTCAACACACTTTTAAATCTTTAATTGAAAGTTTGTTTTCATAATTTGTCATTTGTTACTAGTCCCATAAATCAGTCATAGCCACTTTAGAGTTTCTAAAATCTTTGGTACAAATGAGTGAACTAAATTCCAACAAAAAAGAGGCAGAAAAATTCCTGTTTTTTTTTTTTTTTATGTTTTGTTTGTGGTACTCACAGAACTCAGCCAGGCTTGGTCTCCAAAGCTTTGAGATAAGAACAATTGATATGCCTCTCTTGAAAGGAATCACCAGTAACCCTTTCAAACTTTATTATTTTATGTTATCTGTTCTCTAGTGCTTCCTCAGATTCTTTTTTAACTTCTCTATATTCCCCATAGAAACACTTTTCTTTGTGGTGAATATCTCATCATGGCAAGTACACTACAGTCATAGATAATGGTTATTTTGTTAAACAATCATTCCAGGAGAATTTTGGGGGATCAGTGGTCTAACACACAGTACACTGTATACACTACAAAAATGCAAATGCATAAACATAGAGCTTCTTCATTTTTATTACGAATAACTGATTATAGTATATTATAGAGTGGTATCTTCTTGATTAGCCAAGTGTTTATATGGTTGCTAGGTAGATACCTTAATCTCAATATAAACAATCTATGATATTATCATAGTTGCTAAAATGAAAATTAAAAGTGAATTATTAGAATAAAAATGATCAAACTATCTCTAAAAGTCTTAAGACTGTTTTTCTTGAATTCTATTATACAAGTAATGTTTCACTGGTTCTATTCATGGATTAACTAGTTTAATTTTCACAAAGGCTGTTTAGGACTTGGCACATTAGGCAAGTAGATTCCATAGAGTTTAAGTTTGTCATGCACAGATAATAGTGCATGAATTAAAGAACATAGATTTAATATTTTCATTAAAATCATGTTTCAAATATTGTTTTAGACTACCCAAAATAATTTTTCAACACAAATCTAATTTTCTATAGTAAGACATATATCCAAAATAAAAGGGACTTTTATTCATGTCAGAATTTTTCAAAGCAAAATTTAAAATATTGAGATAGGTACTTTCACATCAGAAATCCAAAAAAAAAAACATCAAAAGTAAGCAGAGCATAATTATGTTTTTTTTTATTGTGCAAAGTAATAGACACTCTATGTCTTGCCAAGGTGGTTAGATGTCTTGACTCCTGGTTTGCTTCTGCAAAGGCAGCTGCCAGTCGAATTTCTTTCTCCCTGAAGATGCTGTCTGAAGGAAGCAATCAGACTTGTGCTTTCTTGTGTCTTTAAAAAAATGTACCCAGGTAGGGATTTGTTTTGCTTGACTCTGTTCTAGACTTTGAATTGGAGAATCATTGCCATTCATTGATTTTTGAAAAAGTCACACCTATTATCTCTTTGAATATAGTGTTTTCATCATGTTCTGAAGATTTTATTAGATTCACAATTTTAAAAAAAGAACCCTAGATTTTCAGACTACATTACAATGAGAATCAAATCTATTTATATTCTGTATGAGATGCTACTAGGTGGACAGAGAGAGCAGAATAGAAAATTTATATATGTAAAATTATAGGCAAGAGACTTAAATTAGACCTAAAAATCTTAGAAGAAAAGACATGTTTCACATATGATGTTTGTCACTTCATGGCAATGACAAGTCTAATTCATCAGGAAAATATAGTAATTCTAAATTTCTTTAAAAAACCAGATTCACAGAGTTGTTAAATGATTTTACAAATTGAAACTATTGGTAAAATAATAAATTGTGAACCGATGGACAAATAGAAACAGATAAAACTAAACAAGATCATAGATCCACAGATAAAAATTTAAAAAGATAACAAAGGATTTGAACAACACAATAAGTCTCTTTAAAAGATGATTGCTAAAACTCTGACCACCAGAAATGAAGATACAGCCTTTGCAAATAGATAAAAGATTACACTCGTGTGGTAAGCATGGAATTTTGAAAGACAGTAAAAGAAAAGAACAAATGTAAATTATAGAAGAAAACAGATAATGCAAGTGTTGGAATAGTAAGCAGACACCATAGAGATGCCCGCCAATGCTCAGGAAATATCAAAAGGAGTAAGGGAAAAGGGGTTGAAAGATTGTAAGACCCCCAAATGGGTAGGATTACACTGAGGTTTGTGCCCTCACCACAGAGAAGACCAAGGCTCCAAAAATTCTACAGTGAATACCAATAGCCAACAGAGGAGGGTCCTCACTTGAATGAGGGCAGGGCAGAGGGGTTATAGTAGTACATTTTTTTATTGAAATAAAAATTAAAAGAATTAACCTATCTCTCTCTAGTATTTCAATTAAAATTGCAAATGATAAAAATAAAATAATTATATATATATATATATTATATATTATAATTATATAATTATAATTATATAATTATATATATATATATATATTATATTATATATTATATATATATATATATATATATAATTATTGCACAATAAAATCTAGGCAGTTTCAAATATTATAAAGTGTAATTGTAAATAATTTAAGGCTGAATATAAAGGAAAGTTATATAAACTACAGGGTAGTGTCACAAAGTAATTATAAAAGGAAAGACTAAAATCAAAATAAGAAAATTAATCATGTTGAGAGATACCCCAAATCAAATTTCTAAGCTCATTTTGAGAATATTGAGTATTACACAAGCTTCTGAAGATAGTAAAACACAAACATCAGGTGAGTATAAAAAGCCTGGTGGCCTGTGACTTTATATCCCAGCAGGTGGGAAGTTCATGAGTTTGAGGCTATCCTGAGTTAGAAAGTTTGAAGCCACCATTGGCTACATAAGGAGAGTCTGCCTTAAAACCCCAAACAATTAAATAATCCTCCTTCCAAATGATCAAATATAATGCTTTAAATATTGAAATATTTTGCTAGTGAAATCAAAGATCTTTGTGAAACAATGTAGCACCATTAAGAGATTTGAAAAGGCATTTAATATGCAAAGAAAAAAATATTTGAAATTTTACTTCAGAATGCATTGCATGTCAGTCTACATAAAGAACTTCTAAAAACCAATATAAAGACTAATAATTACACAATTACAGGAGAAAAACACATACTTTTGTACAACATGAAAAATAATAGAGATTAAATATTTAAAAGGCATTCAATTTTAAAATCCGTAAAATGTAAATAAGAACCAAAATACAATTCCACACCTACAATGTGTAAAAAGGCCAAGTCTGACATTCTCACCATTAGACAGGATAAACACAATAACAAAACAAGTTTAGTGAAGCATTGTTATTTTTGTTAATTTGGCTTAATCTCAAGAATAATTGCAAAAAATTGCAGATAATATACAAATACTATCCTATATAAGTTCAAAGGGAAACAAATTTAACATCATAAAGAATTTATTGATTAAGGATACTTTCATGTATAATATGTGTCCAAAGAGAATGAAGAAAACGCTGCACTCTGAACTCAGTATGCTGGTTACATTGCCAGGGAAATGTATGATGTGTGCTAAGAGATGGTGACTCCATCAAAAAGTCCATGGTATGTGCAAATTCATGTCAACACCCAGTAAACTAGAAACTTGTCATTTATTCTTCTTCAAATGTATGGACTGCTCAAAATTAGAATAATGATGAAGCACACCAGGAAAATGTTTGCATATAAACAGTTCACAGAGATGAGAAACATCAGCCATGGGCTAGAGACCCAGCTCGGGGTTGCCCTGAATAGCAATGAGTTGAATGAAAATAAAATGCAGTGTCCATAGCTGCGCCAACAGTTGACCTGTTTCCTGAATAATAATTAGAGTAATAAATTGTATCTCCCTCAGGATTATATTACCAAGTTGCCATTTTCTGTGATGATTTAATTTATTCATGATACACTGTGAATTTCTACCACCAAGAGTACAAAGGGAGCATCTATCTCATTTCTTTTCTTCTTTTTGCTTGTTTTGTTTTTCCCTTTAGTCATTCTCTAGATATGAAACTTTTGTGATCTCAGGAGAATTATAACAAAAAAAATGGCTTTAGCTGAGTATAACTATACATGAGGCCAACTAACTGAATAATTACTCCTTACAATTTAGACATAGGACAGCATAGCAAAATCCAGCCATAAACTCTACTCTTGGAGATGCCTAGGGTTTTTGACATTAACCATGGGAGTTAAGGATTCTAATATGGGGTTCTTTTCATCTCCAGACTCAGTAGCCAACTTGGTCACCTTTACTAACCTACTTTGTGATGGTTTATCTTTCCAATGAGTCAACAGCTACAACTTGAGTAGTATAAGGAGCACAGGGACTCAGGACATATTCCCTGGTACTTCATCCTGTCACTCAGTAATTATCATCTTGCTAACTAGTCAAAGTAAACACCAAAGGTTGTGTCAAACTGGTCTGATCTAGCATGCTTTGAGTCCAAAGAATTCAGGGACTGCCCACCCAATGCTTAAATTGTAATCAAGTTTGCATATAAAAACCTTAAGATATTTTGAACCTAAAACCCACTTTCCAACCCCTAGTTATCAAGGATAAGTTTAAGGCTAGAGAGGAGTGGCAAAGAATTCTGCCACTACAAATGAACTTCAGATATATATACCACTTTGTACATCTGGATTTATGTGAATACTGGGAAATAGAACCTAAGCCATCAGGCTTTGGAAGCAAGTGCCCTGTAAAGGCTGAGCCATGTCTCCAGCTTTTGATTCTTTCTTTCTTTTTAAAAAAAATAATTCTAATTCACTTGAGAGAGAGGGAGGGAAGGAGAGAGAGAGAAAAACAGAGAGAGAAACAGAGAGAGAGTCAAAGAAGAGAGTATGGGCATTTTAGGACCTCCTGCCACTTCTAACAAACACCAAAAAGCTTGTGCATTCTGTGGATCTAGCTTTATGAGTGCATTTAGTAACCAAAACTAGACCATCAGGCTTTGCAATTATGTGTTTTTAATTGCTGAGCTATCTTCCCAGTTCAATCATTTTTTTAATTAGACAAAAAATTTTATTTGCTTCCAGAAAGTAATCTCTTTTGGAACAAATGATTTTTTTTTCTGTTTTGAAAAAACTAATTATTTGGTACAACTTCCCTGAAACCAGAATTTTTTAAAAAGTGTGCACTCTAGAAAAGACTTGAAATCAAACAAAAATATGAGTAATTACATTCTGCCTGGTTTCCAAGTATACTAAAGATTATCCTAGATTATTACTAAACTTTGCCATAGTATTTTATTTGGAGCAATATTTTTTAACTAAGTCTTACCACACACAAGATTTTAACTGATAAAACGATTCTGTGTTCATTAGAAATCCAACACTTTCTTATTATAAACCTGCAATAGTACCTGCTTTTCTTCTGTAGCAAGCTGAGTGCCTTCAATATTAGTCCTAACTATCATATCTATGATATCTATAATATCATCTCTATCTGCACAGCTATGATTAATTTATATATAATCTATCTAAATGACATATGATAGATAACAATAGATTTATTATGACAGATCTATCTATACATCTATCAAATTATATAATATATGATATAGATGAAGATCTATTTATCTATCATCTACCTATATGTGATAGATGACAAATAGAAAAAGAGATAAATAAATAGATAATAGATGATAGAGAAGTAGTGTTGTAAAGACATACATTTATACTTACAGTTAAATGCTCTGTTATGTTAGTCTTACTCTGGGATTATCCCAGAAAGAATTCAGGTACACACAACCAAAAATAATCACTCATAACATCCTGGATTCTCCTCTTTAAGTACTATTGAGGAAAATAATACTTCTATTCTCTATTTCACATAAAAATTCTGAAAAATGCCAATAGCTGTACAACACTCTTCAGACTTTAAAAACGTCTGATGGAAGACAGGTCTGAAGGTCTGGCTTTATCTATTACTGTTTGGTATATGTTACACTATCAGAAAAGGAAGAAGAACATATAAGAAACCAGAACTTTTCTACATTCACATAAATATTCTTTCCGACAAATATTTTTCCAAAGATGATTTTGAAACAAAAGTCAAAATCAAAAGACAAGGATTAGAATTTTAAAATAAACTTATTTATTATTAATAATTAGATACATCATATGAGTCAATCTTGTGGTGGTACCTTCATTTCCCTCCTCTCTGTCACAAAACCCTGAGAATCCCCCTCAGTGGACAAATTGTACCAGTCCATGGGGTAGGGTATTATCAATTAGACAAGAGGTAGCCAGTTTTTTTTTTCTTGATTGTGTTTTGTTGCTGGGGGGTGTTTCTGTATATTCTCCCCACGATGGCTCTTACAATCTTTCTGCCCCCTCTTCTGCTCAGTTCCCTGAGTCATGATGGGTGAGTTTAAAGTCTGCTTTATTGTTGAGATTTTAAGTGCCTCTGGACTTCAGCTTTGTGTTGTGTTGGGTATTTTTAATTGATTTAAAAGAATTCTAATACATGAATAGCCTTCCAGGTTTCATATCCTTTGTTTAATTGTTCTCAGGAAAATTATATGTACAGATGCTTCTTCCCTTATGATGGCATTACATCTGAATAACCCCATTGTAACTTGAAAATATATTTGCTCAAAGATTCTCATGATACTGCTATCACAACAAACATTTCAGATTATGCTAGCTTTCTTAAATAATCCCCAAACACTTATAGAGTCCTGAAGTTGGCAAAATAATTTAGAAAAAATCACTTTATAACAAACTCATGAATATCTCAAGAAATATATTATGTATTATAATAAAGTGATAAAAGAATGTCTGTGTGAGCCTTTTAAAATAACCTGTTTTAAAGTCAATGTACCACAAGTATGACTATAAGTAAGTAACCAGAGCACCATTAAGGAAATAATAATAGAAAGCTTTCCACATATAGAAGAATAGTATCATCGATATATAAGAAGATTAAGTGCCTCCAAACAATCAGTCTGAATATGCCAACAAGGCCATTTACATCCACAATTTCCAAAACAAAAGAAAGAATACTACTGAAAACATCAAGAGATATAAAAGCTTATCACATATGAACTATTTCTAATAAGGGTAGAAATAGACTTCTCATCAGACACCTTATATACTAGAAGAAAATAATAAAAAAATAAAGTATTGAAGGAAACAAAAGCATAGGATTCTTATTCTGCAAAGCTAAAGAAAAGTATGGAAAGATAACGATTTTCTCAGGTAAACAAAAGGCGAGAAATTTATCAACAAGCAACATGAAAATACAAATCTTACTGCTAAAAGCAAGGACATCTAGTCAAATCAGCAATACTCTAATACTTTAATGGGTGAAGTAAACCTCTTTCAATATGAAAATTAAAAAAATAATTTTTAAATAATATGGCAATATATTTGCCAAGGGATCAGTGAAATGTTCATCAAAACCACAAAGACTGCGCTGTACACTTGGTAGAATGACTGCCATTGATAAGATGAAAGTTAGCAAGTGTTTGTGAAGATATGACAAAAAAAAGGAACTCTTGGACACTGTTGGTGGAAATGTGAATTTCAGTCTTGTAAAAAGATATGAAAATCCCTTTATAATCATTATCCAAAATAGAATTGCCATGTCACTCAGATATGAGTCTCATCAAGAAATATTGGCAATCCTATGGATGCTGCCATGAATGAATGAAAACAGTATTCATGCATCTGCAAATATTATTCTTTTGCATGTATCACACATAGTATATATTATGGGATATATTTGATCCTTAAATTTAAAGAAGATCCATTTAATTTTCAAGAACATTGTTAATTATGGCAGATATTATATTAAGTTAAAAATCCAGATATAGAAAGCCAAGATGCTACACCGCCCCACTTACATGAATTCCGTGAAAAGCTTGAATTCATGAAATCACAGAGTTAAATGGTGGTTGCCAGGGATTTTGGGTATGGTGTTGGGACATGTTCAACTAAAATTATAAAATTTGAGTTAAATAGAAATAATAAATCAAATTGATTAAATCTATAACATGGAGATTATAAGTTTAGAAAAAAATATTTTGCTCAAAATTCATGTATATAATGGATTTTAAGCTTTTTGCCAACAACAAAAAGGTAAGTATGTAAAGTAAATATAAGTCAGCTCCTTTTAGCCATTCCAACATGTGTTCTTGTTGTAGAAAATAAGTAGATCCAATTTCCTTTTTTAAAGTCAAATATGAAAAGAAATTTTAAAAAATCAGTTTTGAGAAAGGAACAGAAACAATACCAGAGTCATCTTTCTTCCATGGGACAATTAAATTAAACCTAGATCAATATATATTTAAATATTATATATTATATGATTTATAGTATTAATCAGAAATAGCTGTGTTCATACAAGTATACAGACTAATACATATTTAAACAGTCTCAAAAATTTTTACAGTTCTCTCTCTACAAGTGGCATTTTCAAGCCTTTGTTAAATTCATCATTGCACTATTTTGTTTGGAGTTATGCATTTTAAGAAGCCGTCAGCAACCTTTGAAAATTTTATGAGTACTGTTAAATAGCCATTTGTTTATTTATTGCAAATAATGTCTTAGCTAACTCTGAACTGGTAAATTCTGTTTAAACTCATAAAGCCTGTTATATTCATATAGTGTCTTAGATTGACATAGAAACTGGTGTCCTTTTGGGCTTTCGAGCTAGGAATCAATATCTCAGAGTGTTTGGAGGCAGCTGAGCTCTAATTTCACATAAGATGTTCTGACTCAAAGTCTAGATAGGATGGGTATGCCATTCAGTGCTTCATTGGAAACAAAATTCCCTGGTTCATAAGTACCTTGAAGATTTCTTAAAAATCAACTTATTTCTTTGGTTTCAATATGTTAATTTCATATTGATCATAAAATTTCAAGATAGAAAACATAAGAGTTCCCGTGTTGAAGTAGTATCCATATGTCAGACAAATAGCATATGAACAGAAAGGCAAAAATAAGATCATAATAATGCTTAGTTCTATTGTAATAATAACTTGTTTACTATTTTGTGTGCATTTTCTAAATTCTTCACATACAAATCGGATTAATTATATATGAAAGAAAAGAGACAACAGCCAAAGAGCATATGAGAATGTTGATCTGATTTTTATAAACTAGGGAATTATTCTTAAAATTCTAAGATTGTTTTCTGAATCCTGTGTACCATATTTGGATAAAAAAAAAGACTTCTGATTATGTTACCTAGAATGGAATTGAACTCTTAAACAGCCTGACAAGTACCTAGGATGAGAGGCACACACAACTATGTTCAGCTTCACATTTTTTTTTCTGTTTTTAATAGCAATTACATGATGAGTTTCTTTTGTAGGAAATTGATTATCACCTTGACTTGCTGCTTGTAATACTGTTGATACTCTTGTATGTCTCAAAAATTATAAATTAATAGCTATGAAAATCTGAGCCTTGTAAGGTCAAGTTTCTTTAAAGCTGTTTCAACTAATATCTATTATTTATAATTTTATGAATGTTTCCCAAATAACCATGCTTGCTTGAAGATTCTGAAAAGTATTGGTCTTTTTCTCTATATTTTTGTTTCATCCACAATAGCCAAATCCATCATGAATAAGGCAATAAGTTCAGACATAAAATTCTGGGGCCAAGTTGTTTTCATTGCTACAAATGGCTTCACATTAAAATTTGTTATCTGTTCTAAGAGGATCTAGATAGAGTAGACAAGGCATAACAAGAAATAAAAAGATTAAACTTAATTACAGTTTGGGATATTTCAAATCGGTATAGTTTTGAATCTTCCAATTCTCTCTCTCTCTCTCTCTCTCTCTCTCTCTCTCTCTCTCTCTCTCTCTCTCTGTGTGTGTGTGTGTGTGTGTGTGTCTTTGTGTGTGTGCGCGTGCAAGCGTGATGATTAAGGATTTGCTTGTTTACTTCAATGCCTGTTTTATTTTTACCTTATGACCTTACCATACCTTAACATTACAGTAATTAGGAAATGAAATATTAAAGATCACATTTTATCAATACCACAGAGTTACCAAATTATTCATTAAGATCCTATTTATAAATGTTCTTACCTTCACATCCTTGACGTTCATCCTGGTCCCCTCCTTCCCCACAAATATGTCATCAATGTCCACCAGGATGAACCTGTCCAATGACAAGGTCAGCCTCTTCCCCGACAAGAAGGAGATAGCATCTAGGAAGATGAGCTTGTGCAGCCAAAAGTTCAAGTTGTTGCCAAAAAGAACTCTCTGAATGCCATCATGGAGCCCCAGATCCTGGATGATGGTCGCATACAGTGTTTTGCTGGACAAGAGGGACATTTCTGTCTGTAATTCAGTCAAAAGCACAGGCTGGTAGGTCGAATGATTGTATTGGAAAACCGTCCAGTCTTCCCCAGGAAGAGGTCCTTTTTCCACCTTGGAGCCTTTGGTAATGTGCAGCAGAGGGGACTGAGGGTTGACAGAGCAATGCTTCAGAGCCAGGTTGTTGAAAAGGTTTAGAGGCAAACCTTTCAATTGTGTACTTGGTAAGGTGTTCTCATTGGCTTTATGAAAACCGATTATACTAACACTGTATTCTACACAGTATTTTTCTAATAGCTCTCGGTTCCATGAGTCCATGCTGACATACTTCAGGATATTTTCATAAATAATCAAAGTGTATTTACCTTTGCCACTCTCTGTAAGAGGAGGTATGTCTCCCTTACCTGGGGCAATGACCATTTGGTACTGAAATCGGCTAGATTCCAAGATTGCTATGATGTCTTGCCCAAGTTGGGAGTATTGGCTCTCCACAAAGAGGAGGACGGTGGGATTGGTTTTGGATGTATCGATAGGTTTAATGGTTTTCAACTCCATGGACCTATAAGGTAGAATTTTCATATCAGCACATTCTGCTTCTGCAGTGGTTTCCACCAGGGTCATTTCTTGTTTGTAGCCAGAGTAGAGGAAATAGGCAGAAATGACAATGCTTCCCAAGCAAAAGGTAGCTAAGAGAACAACCAGTGTCCGAAAGCTTCTCCGAAACCTCAAGATGAGATTCATCTTTTAAATGAATGCTCTGGGAGCTTTTTTCCAAATTTATTCCTAAAGTGCCATGGTGAATGGAGTATGAGATGGGGCAAATACAACTTCCCAAGTGCTCATGTAACCATTGCAAATCATGGGAAAGAAGTGAAGGGGTCACAAAGGAGTCAACTCTGGAAGGCAGTGGACCAGGAAGGCAACAGCTGAAGATATTTTATGTCCAATACCCAGAATTGCTGAAGAATCCTTTAAGCATTTTCTGAAAAAGAGGAGACATGTAATAACTAAGATGAGAACAGGAGTATTCCTAATTAGGTTTACTTGCTTTCCTGTTATCTAAGGCACATGCATCAGAGGGAATTGTAGTCCAGTAAGTATGTACAAATATCAACAGCTTCCTATTGCTGCCTATCTGGATTTTCCTATTTGGAATATACTAGCTT
>PVHP010033923.1:0-19377 GCA_004024765.1 Zapus hudsonius
TTCCCTCTCCCCATCATGGAGTTCCAGAGATTCTGTACCCCCACTCCACTGGGGTTACAGATGTATAGGCCATGCCCATATACATGGGTTTGGGGGAACCAAACCTGAGTGGGCTCAGGCCTTTCCAAGCCCTCATGCTTAAGTGACAATTACTTTTAATCACTGAGCCATCTTAACCCTGTATTCCTTTTGTAATGAGGCATGGGGCATGAATAAATACCACACTGCCCAACTTTTACATGTTTTATTAATAAGTTACAACTGAAATCTGGCTAATTTATACATTTCACTTCTCACATCATCTATTAAATATCTTAAATGTTTCTCTGTCAACTAACCATCTACTGATGATTTTGCAATTATGTTTACTTTTAATTAGAACTAGATAATTTTTCAGGTTAGCACCGACTTGACTGCTTCGCTCTGTTTGTCCTTAATAACTTGTCTTCATTTCGCTCTGCATATTAAATGTTTGTGCTCTGTACGTGCAAAGGTATCTTGAATATAATTTTGTGGTCTGCTCATAGAACTGTAAATGTTTATTCCCGCTCATGCAGTGATCCCATTTCCAGGTTTCTAGCCTAAGGAATAACTATAACTAGTAAAGCGCACACTTGCAGGTTGCTTTCCACACCCGACTTATAACTGTAAAAGATGGAGAATGGCAAACAGGTAAGTTATCTCTGTGATGTTGCTCATAACTATATCAGATAACTATATCACAGATTAGATTAACTTTCAAATAGCTGCCTTTTCCTGTTATTGCTGCTTAATCAAAACAGAAAATAAGCACATTTAATTTTTAGTTAACACATGTATATGCCAACAAGGTAAGAACTTTTGTCTTTAATTTGTATGTTCTAGTCTGAAGCATAATTTACAGGATTTACATCATGACTTTTTCAATTCAATTCAAGAAAATAGTCATATTTTCTGAAGTTCCCATTGTATATTACCAAGTAGATTGTTGGCATTTTCCCCTGAATCCTCCAATCTCTTTAAGAACTGCTCCTGAGACTGATGAATTGCTTTTTGTCTCTGGTTCCAAACAATTCTGTATTTTTGATCTTGTAAAAATTAATCTAGGTTTTCATGGTTTTCCTTAAATTTCTGCATCTCTGAAACCCACTGCTGGGACAGAGTTTTAAACTCCCGAGTATATTCATGGTGAAACTTCCGCATTTGCTCTTGTTCTGTTTTACAAGTTTGCTTGATTTCCTGTTCACTTCTTTTGAGAAAGGCATGAGTATGTAATTCCATCCTTTCTCCTGCATATTCCATCCTAATCTGTACTTCACCACTCTGTGTGTGTGTGTGTGTGTGTGTGCTGAACATTTTTACTTTTTGTATTGCTGGGTATTGACTGCATGACTGAACTACACCTTTTTTAAAAAACACATATTTACTGTCAATAATTAGATACATTATATGAGCAGATCAACCCACTGGGGGCCTTCTTTAGTGGGCATACTGGATCAATCCATGGGCTAGGGGGTTATGAATTGTACAAGAGGTAGCCTTTGTGTGTGTGTGTGTTTGTGTGTGTGTGTTTGTGTGTGTGTGTGTGTGTGTGTGTGTGTGTGTGTGTGTGTGATGTGTTGTGGTGAGGGGGACAATGTCTCTAGATATTCTCCCCCACCATGGCTCTTATAATCTTTCTGCCCCTTCTTGCTCTCAGTTCCCTGAGTCATGGTGTGTGAGTTTTAAGTTTGCTTTATTGTTGAGATCTTTAGTATCTCTGGATTTCTGCTTTGGGTTGTGTTGGGTATCATTGGTGTCTGCCTCCATTGACCTTTCCTGGGTTATCTGACTTGTTGTGGAGATAGGTCTCTTGTTTATCTCGCCACTTTCTCATAGGTTTTGTTTGGGCTCTATATGATAGGTTAGGGGTGGTTCATCTCCTGCCAGGTTGTCAGCCATCATCCCATGTCTTTTTGGTGGAATTGGGTTGTTCACGGCTATCTCACTGCCTTCTGAAAAATACAAACAGAATCTCCATCAGAGCGTGAGATCAGTATAGGTTAAATGAAACAAACATTGCTATTTTGGCTTGCTTTTAATGGGTGTTTCTGTAGCTCTCTGGTAGTGGGAATTTCCCCTTGGATCCTGGGTTCTTGGTCCCCATAGGATTTTGCCTTGGATCCCTGCATTAGTTAATGGTGCCTTGTCACTGAATGAATCTCTTAGCCATTTAGTAAGCCATTGATTACCCTCCTAGGTTTAGTGGCACTATTATTGCACAGATGAGCAGTTCTTGACTTACTGGTCGATTCCATATAGCAGTGTGCTCAGCATTCTTATGACATCAGCCTGTATTGTATATCAGTGGTCTCTGATTTCTCCAAATGTCATTGACCAATTTCCCTGGCAGCTCATGTAACGCCTTCCAACACTACACATGCTACCATCTGGGAGCTGGTTACCATTCTGGTTCTACCAGGGTCTCTTGGTGTTGTGTGATGATGACACACTGCAGTTTCTTTAGCAATAGGGTCTTAACTTAGGCCTGGGGCGGGTATTCAAGACCTTTGACAAAAGCCTGTCTTGTTTTGGGGACCTTGTAGGTCTCTTTAATCAATAGCTCAGTGTGGGAAGGAACCAATATCTGGGGCAGGGAGTTACAAGCCTGAGCAATTTTTCATAGGGTTAGGCTCCCCTCTACTCTATTCATGGCCCCTCTTACCAGGTGATGTCCATAGCTTCCTCAAGAGCTTACAGTTTTTTGTTTTTTTTCTGAAGATGGTTTTCTCTTTCTGTGCTCATCAGTAACCATCTCCGTGTCACTCAGGTCTTCATGCTTTTCCTCAAGTTAGACTTTCAAACTTGGACCCTTCATTGGTGTTGGCATCACTGATTTCCCAGAATGCTTTCTTTCATGGGAAGGCATGTTGAGATGCTGTCTGGGAGTGGCCAGGGGGCTTGTCTCAGGACCATGTTCCCCAGGGTCCAGCCTTGACTGAAGGACTGAAGGGCTGACACCTGCCCAGGCTTTGCTCCAGCCTCTCCAGACCTTTGCACTGAGCCAGGAATGGACTGTGCCCCACCAGGCACCATGCCTACTATGGACATGGCGACCTGCTTCTAGGGGTGGAGCCCAGTGAACATCTGGAAGAGCACCACCAACAGCAAGCTTTCCACATGATTCTCTCCATTGCTCTGCTTTAAAATGATGGTGATAAGATAATTTAGTAGCTCCAAACATAGATGAAGGAAGTACCGTGTAAAAACAGGCATGTCAGAAAGACTAGTAAAATACATACATGACATGGTTTTCAGATGGTGGTCAAGTGATTTTTCTATTTCTGTTTAACTTTGTGGTTTTCTTTGTATATTTTAATTTAGAAATTGGCAATATAAAAATTGTTAATGCTCACCAGGTGTGGGAGCATACATCTGTAATCCCAGTCCTGGGGAGGTGGAGGCAGGACGATCAATAGTTCTAGGCCAGCCAAGGCTACGTAGTGAGACCTCGTTTTACCAACACCACCAACAAAATGTAATTCTCATAGGAATTGCTTCCTTTCCTTTATCTTTTCTCCTTTCAGATGTGAATCTGGCTACACTGGACAGCACTGTGAAAAGACAGACTTTAGTATTCTGTATGTGGTGCCCAGTCGGCAGAAGCTCACACACGTTCTCATCGCAGCCATTATTGGAGCGGTTCAGATCGCCATTATCGTAGCCATCGTCATGTGCATCACAAGGTGGGTCATGATCTTAGGATAGCAACTTCAAACTAGAGGTAGGTAGGAGCAAATTCGAGAAAAATCTTGACACATACTCACTATGATCTGGGCCTTAAGTCTACCGGTCCATGAGGACATTTCCATGGGAGTCTTGCTTCTTTAGAATATGGGTGAGAACTCATTCCTGGAGCTAGAGGCCTATTTGGGTTACAGGCAGAGGGAATGTGAGAACTGTCAACAAAATAAAGGAATTTCAAGATCTTGGAATTTTGTACTGTCATCAGTTTTCAGGGACAATAATGGCTGTAGCAAAGTTTCTAAATTTTTTTACACACTCACAGGAAATCCATGCAGAAATGTCTTAATCCTTCCAGAAGTGTAGTGCATTTTATGCCATGGGGATATACCTCACCCATAGTAAGTATAAAAGACAGGAAGAAAGCAGAGGCGAATGATCACTATTTTTCTTACTTCACCGTTGTCTTAACATTATAGTCTAGATTACAGTGATAAGTAAATAAACTTTAAAATGCTGTTTCAAAAATAAAGTTTATCATAAATCAAACGACTTACCCGGCGTAGTGGCTCATGCCTTGAATCCAGCATTCGTGAGGCAGAGATAGGCAGCTTGGGATACAGAGCGAGTTCCAGCCTGAGCTAGAATAAAGACCCTATCTCGGGGGTGGGGGAGAGAGCTATTTGTAGGACAGTTGGTAATAAATAAATGTTTTCCATACGGAGTGAAGTTATGTGTCAGACTGAATGGGCCTTTTAAGAGTGAGAGAGGAATGCCCTAATGTCCTGTGCCTCTGTCCCCCAACTTCTCTGGTTGCTCTCCGATTCCTCCCTCCTTCAAGGTTGGCTCAGATATTCTGTGAACATTATTTTTGTACTTTTCCTGCATTTTTTCTGGGCGGAGGGTCATGGCATATCAAAGTACAGATGTTGACAGACCACACTGGACGTATGCCTCTTCTACCCACAGTGTGGGTAAATCTAGACCTTCAGTAGCCTCCATTCCCTAAAGCTAAAATGATGGAAAAATGTTCTCCAAGTAACTGATAGTTTTTATGAAATTTAGGCACTAAATTCAGTGTGCCTTATTCCACAGAACAGTTGATCTACCCCTAGGCAAGACTACTGAGTATAGAATTGGGCAGTAGATCAAAGTAGGGACATAATGGCATAACAAATAATGATGTCAGGAAGGGAAGATTAGGAAGTTCACTGGCAGGGCTGGCTGTGGCTCAGAGGCTGACTTCTTTACCTGTAGGCATCCCAATTGTAAGTGGAAGTGCCTGGGCTTAGATTCAGTGCTGTTGGATCTTTGAATCATTCCTCTTTCTGTCAAGAGGTGGGTGACATGGAGTCATGTTGGGAAATAAGTTAGTCAGATATGACCATTACATGTGGCAGGATTCAAAGTTGATTTTGTAGCAGTTTAGAGTTTTTGAGCAGGGAAGAGACTTGATGTACATTATATATATATGTATATATATATGTGTGTGTATGTATGTATGTATATATATGTATATATATATTTCAGACTATTAGCAAAAGGGACAAATGTAAAAATCATTGGATTGGGGAAGATGTGTGGTAAGAAAGACCATTTACAATATTACTGGAGGGAAACAAAGTTGGTTGATAAGTCATTTAAAGGTCTAAGAAAGAAATAGGAAAAGGGAATGGCAGCTAGTGCCCTTTTAGAAGATCCAGGGAGGTCAGAGGCCCAGAGAAGCAGCCTGGTGTCTGATGCCTTTGTTTAGAGTAGAGAGCAAACCTAAAGCCCCAAGTTAAGAAGTTCTTTTAGAGAGTAGTCAAGCCGTTTTACAGCTCTTACCTGAGCCTTTTACCCCATGATGTGCTTCTGTGCTCAGCATGCATAACCCTAATAATAATCCTTAAATCATGGTTAGATGTTGGTATCCTTGAGTTTATGCCCCAGGTCCATTTGCTGGCTTCATAGCCACTTTGATGGCACAGTGACAGTGTCTCTACTGTCCACCCTTTCTGCGACTGAAGGAGCATCACTGTGTGTTTGTCACAGATTTCTCCTTGGAGCCCATCTGTTTATGATGATAGCGTGTCTCCCCTCCACCTCCTCCCCTGGATGTCTTGCTGTTTTGCGTTTGGAGTATTATGGTCATGCACTTGGATTTATCACCATTGAATTTTCAGGAGTGCCTCTCCCACGCAGTCCATTAGGAGACAGCTGTTCATTCGAGATGAATGTTGTTTGTGGGAAATCTTCCTTTAAAAGGATATTCCTCCTGACCCACTTATCAAGACAATGAGTCACATTTTATTTTTATATTTGGAATCTTCCTTTATGGTTTTAGACTCATAGAATAACAGATTGGCAGGGACATTGAGCAACATCGGCCTTTATTTTGTAGAAGAAAAATACCATGGATCTGAGATACTGGAACCTAATAAGCTTTGTTATGTTAGTTAAATGGGATGTTTGACCTAGCAACTAGATTCCCTACTTACAAAATGGACACGATCCTAGCTCTATCTCCCTCAGATTATTTTTATGAAGATTAGTGAGATAAAATCTTTTGAAAACCATATACAAAGTGCAAGTATTGTTGCTGAGGCTTTTAAGTTAAAGCAATGCACTCCTCTTTGCAATTGAATAAAAATGTGGAATGTTAGAGTAGGAGCATTCATTGTTGCAAGACTTTCTTTCCATTAGGGAAAATTGAGCTTACACAGCTACTTATTAGCAGGGCTAAAACTCAAAATTACCAGAATTCACTGCAGCCTCTTTCTGTAACACAGCACCTTGCAAGAGCTGAGTTTGCGACTTAGTAGGGGGAGAGAAGAGTAGTTCATTATCATGGGGTTTGCTCCCCAAAGTGGACACACTTACTGTGCAGTGAGAGCAGAAGCAAGGAGAAGCTCTCATCCTTAGGTTCCCAGCTCCCTGTTGGGTCCCCTGGTATGCCCCACCCCAGCAAGGAGTGCAGCTACTCGGCTTGAGTCAACATGGAAGCTCAGCAGACGGTCTGAGGTTAATCAGCAATGCTACCTGGTTTCTTCATGTAAAGTCCTTCCTCTTCCTTGGATGCTCATCATGTTCAGGGAGGTACATAGGCCAGGAGCTTCTCTGTCTGTCACAGGCTTCTTCTGGGACCAGTCACTGGAGCTGGGGAGTAGTATGCCCTAATATAGTCACTGGGAATGAGTTTGCTTGTGTCTGTTCTAATTATGTATATGACCCCCCCAAGCCCCCAACTCCCAGCTTTATCGCAAAGGTAAACAACCAGCACCATTGTGCTTGTCTTACGGTGTCTTGAACTAAACAGCTTGTTTCCTCTTCATATAACTGCATGTAGCTTGGCTTTATGTGTGAAATGTATTACTTAAAGTGATTTTTTTGTTTCTTTCTCTATTTTCATTCAACAGAAAATGCCCCAAAAATAATAGAGGACGTCGTCAGAAGCAAAACCTGGGTCATTTTACTTCAGATACTTCATCCAGGATGGTTTAAATGGATGATTTTTATATGCACACTGACCATGTGATGTACATTTATTATGTCTTTTTTTAAAGAATGGAAATATTTATTTCAGAGGCCTTATTTTTGGACATTTTTAGTGTAGTACTGTTGGCTCGTATGTAGAATATTTAGCTACAACAGTTTTGGACTGTTTAGTAGTCTTTGTTTTATGTTTTTAAATACAAAAGTTGGTTTCATGAATTTGTACCACATGGTAATACTAAGACTTGTTCTTTACCCATGGAATGTAATATTTTTGCAAAGACAGACCCACTTCACAAATGATTATAAAGTCATACTTCTTCCACAGCGACCACAGCAATTGACAAAGCATGACTAAAGATGTTTACAGATTACTTTTCTTACAAAATAATCTAGAAGACACTGTGTTAAATAGATATTTAAATGTTTTTGAGATTTAGTACCTGATTTTTTTAGACCCCACCTACCGCATGAAGCTGTGTGTGTTAGATGTAAAATATTTATAACCTGTATGGACTGGAATTTGATTATTCCTCTCTTTCAAAATTAATTTTGGAAAAGTAGATTTAGACATTGTCAATAGGCTATTTAATAAACAGATTGGAACAAAGCCTACACTATCAGTTAAACTACTTTAATACACATTCATTTTTAAATGTTTGTTTTAATATAAATATACAATTGTATCAGTGTTTGTGAATACAATGCAAAAATAATTGTTAATGATTGGTGCTCTTAAAGTGAGCTTAAAAATGACCTAAGACCTCTATCCAAATTTGTCCTGTAGTGATAGCTGTGTTAATAGATTGTTGGTGTTTAAAGGTCCAGAGTGTGAGTAGGATGTATTGAGCTGTTTAATGTGTAGTTTAGATGCTCAAAGTATGCATGTAGAATTTAAATCTAAATTTAAATATTAATTTTAATAATTTGACTTGGAAAAGCATGTTATAATATAATGTTTTCACTACCTGGTCTTTGTTTTGGTGTGTTTATTTATTATATTCTTTGAAAGTGAAGCTTTCATTAATGCATATAATGGGTATACTTCCTAGGAAAAACAAATTTCAGTTCAAACCTTGTCTTTGCATTTACAAAACATTGCTTGGCATGATTCAAAGCTTCATCCAATATTTGGAGTTTGCATTGTTATTACTTGGCTTGTAGGCTTTATATGAGTAACAGTAGCTTTAGTGAACTTTTTAAACAGCTTTCCTCGTCGACCCACACGGTCTTATTTGGGTCCCTTAGTCAGTCAGCAAGCATGCTTGGAAGCGTCCCGGGTGCTCGGCCAGGGCTCGTATTGCAGAGCAGTCACAGATGGGTATTCGTAGTTATAAATACTTGACCACTCTCCAGGGTGGGGCTTTAAACCCAGTAAGCAGCTTCCTTGCCTCTTATCAAGCTGCTTTTGGCTTCAGGTGCCAGAACTCTTTTGTATAGGGCCTCTTCTGCTGAGGAAGAGGGAAAATGGACCGGAATGGGTCACCTAATGCTGGTCAGATCCACCAGAACCGCCTGTCTCATGTCTCTGAGGATGAAGACCAAGATGCCGCTCTCACCATTGTGACTGTGCTGGACAAGGTGGCCGCCGTCGTGGACAGTGTACAGGCCAGCCAGAAGAGGATAGAAGAGAGACACAGGGGCATGGAGAATGCCATCAAGTCTGTCCAGATCGACCTGCTGAAGCTTTCCCAGGCCCACAGCAACACAGGCTATGCCATCAACAAGCTCTTTGACAAGACCCGAAAAGTCAGCGCTCACATTAAAGATGTGAAGGCCCGTGTGGAGAAGCAGCAGGCTCACGTAACAAAAGTTGAAACCAAGCAAGAAGAAATAATGAAGAAAAACAAATTCCGTGTGGTGATATTCCAGGTAAGCTAGCTCATGTTTGTATTCAGTTTGATTCGGATAATCTCTTGTATCTCTCCGTTGTCTGAAAGTCCCCTCAGAGCTTCCAGTGTCGCAGCTTAGCCGGTATATTAGTAATGTGATGGGCTCTGTATAGCAGATTCTTCAAGGTCCATCCTTGTCTGTGCTAACTGATGTTCCTATCTGCCACTATCAGTATTTTGAGTTCATGTAATATGAACTGTGGCTAATAGCTAAGGTTATTTCTTGCCTTTGAAACTTAATAATGGTAAGGCTCTTTCAACATATTAACCTTATTTATTAAGCACTGTATTCCTCATAGGCTTGGCAAACGTTAGAACTAGAAGAGAATTAAGAAATGGCTATTTTAGGGCTGGAGAGATGGCTCAGTGGTTAAGGCACTTGCCTCGAGTGCCCAAGGCCCAGGTTCAATTCCCCAGTGCCCACATAGGCCAAACCCACAAGGTGGTGGCCCAGGTGCTCACTCCTCTCTCTCTCTCTCTCTCTCTCTCTCTCTCTCTCTCTCTCTCTGCTTGAAAATGAATAAATAAAATATTTAAAAAAAGAAATGGCTATTTTAAAATAATGTCTTTGTTGCATAAATTAAGAAACTAGGAGGGCTGAGGTTATAGTTTAGTGGTAGAACCCTTGCCTAGCATGAGGAATGCCTGAGTCTGAGCACCCTGCACACATGCACAGAGAGAAGAAACTGGAAACCAGTACCCCTCAAATCTTGGTTTTACTTTCATCAGTAGAGAGCCTGTAAAGTCCAACTAGCAGGATTCAAACTTTACAGCATGTAATTTGTCTTTTGGTATTTTTACTCACCAGTCACAATAATAAAAGTTAGCTCTGAGGGATTAGAATTTATGTAGTTTTAAGTAAAAAAAAAATTTATTCTAAGTTTTGTGAGACAGAGCCTTACCATATAACCCAGGATGGCCTGGAATTCACTCTGTAGTGCAGATTGACTCATGCCTTCAGAATGGTGGGATTAGTATGGGATAAGCCACCATACCAGTTTAAGTTTTATATATATATTTTAATATTATGATAGTAATACAGATACTGAAGCCCCACAAACAATTTCTTACTTGATTGCAGAGTCTTTACTGAGCTGACTTATTATAATCATGGTATGGCATTGTGTGCTGAGCTAAGTTCCATGAAAAACAAACTTTTTTTGAGACTGGAATATATCCATGGCAAATGCTTAATATTTACAACATAATTTTCCAACTGTTACAAAGTAAAAGAAAAGGTTTGACCCTTTTCCCACAGTAAAAATTAATAAGAATGAGCAGAAAGTCATTATCTATGATTTCACAAAAGTCAAAATAAATGAGGACAGAATTTTTTCCCCAACCTTTTAAAACATTGGCCTTTACGAATACTGTGAATGCAGAGTTTAAGGGTTAGAAAAAATATGCACTTCTGTGAGAAGGAGACCCATTATTATTGTCACAGCAGTTATGGGGGGGGTTGATGGTGTGTTATTATGAACTTTTAAAATTTTCACTTCTGGATTTAAAATTTCATGTCAACTAATTTGGTCTAAGCATAAAATCAGGAATGTGTTGTGGGAATGTATGTTTGCTGCCTGTGTACAGCTATATTTTTTAAATGAACATCCACCTACATAGGGGAACAATCCCTAGAAGAATACTAACAAAATGAAGTAAGAACATGAACCCGGCTGAATACTAGGCTATCCATGGTCCCTTACTACAAAGACTGATCCAGACGGCCCACGGAGGAGGATATCCAGCTGACTGGGAATGGGGAAGGGGGGCAATGAGGAATTGGGGATAACAACTCATTGTTGGCCCACTAAACAATGTCACTCATTATGGACAATAAAAAAAAAAAGAACAGGGTTCCATAGGTAGATACATGCTGTAGGCTACCAAGGATCTGGCCCACATGCCTGACGGTCTTTTCATATTGCTCAGCTCTCCATAGCTTCTTTGTTGACTGGTCAAGTTACACTGAAATGGAAGAGTAGTATTTTTGGATCTGTTTTTAAGAGCCCGTGGGTGGTTTAGGAGAAAGAAGAGGGAGGAGAAAGACAACATGCTGATTTCAATGGAAGAAAGTGAACTGTGCCTTGAGAAGTGCTTTAGCCGTTCTCTTTTCCTCAGGTTCCCAAAGGCTCTTCTCCAGGTTTATGAATGTCACCTTATTTTCAGAGACCAGTTACAGTGTTGTATCCGCAGTGGGAACTAGATTTAGTATTGGAGAACTTAGGGTCCATTTTTTAATTGACCTTCCAAGGACATCAACAGCTGCATGGGATGCCTCTCCGCCCGCCTGCATGCGCTCTGCCAGGAAGCACACTTGGTGGCTCGCACCCCTCCTGAGGACTTCTGTGGTGTGCAAAGCCCTGGACCAACACTCAGTCAGCAGTCATAAAAGTTTCAGCAAAGAAGTTTTTGGAAAATTCTAACTGACCCTGTCTATTGATATAATTCTTTTTCTTCTTTTAAAGCTAAGTTTAATTTTTATTTTTTTTTTGTCTCTTTATTCCCTGTAACTCATTGGTATTCTTCCCTTTCTTGAGCAGTAGTTAAAGCAGGTCTCTCTCTTTCTCTCTCCCTTCCTCCCTCTCCCCTCTCTCTTTTAAGTTATGTCTTGAGGATTCTGTAAACTTAAGTTTAGATTAAACAGTCAAGAAGCAGTTGCTATCTTTTGTAAGTTTACAGAGAAACTGTGAAGGTTCATACATACAATGGACATAGACCTTAGATCCATATATTCATTTAATGTGAGAACACTATCTTTAATATTCACATGCTTATGCTTGCCAGTTAAAAAGTAGTTATAATTAACTCTTAATCTGTATAAGTGGCTATTAGAAGATTGCCCTTTCTACAAAGATTATCTTGAAGCTGAGCTATTCAGCTAAGGTATATTTTCATTTTCATTAGAGGTTTTCCTCAGTGTTTCCCCTGGTTATGTCTTTTGGCTATAGTCTTTATTGGTGTTATAGCTCCTATAGTCATGTATCACCGAATTTGGGCAGGTCCTGTCTATTAACAACTAAAAACATTCTTTTTGATACATGTTCACCTTGTCCAGCATCTCTTTCATTATGCAATGCAGGAGCCATAGCATATCTTCTCATAATTTTGGTGACTTACTAAACACAAGTCTGTGGTTATTAAATGAGCTGGACCATTCCCTAATAGCTTTGAGACTTTTGTGTATCTACAGTTCCCCTGCTGTATTTATTAATTTCCTGTTCATTTAAGTCCACTTTGCTGTGACCTGTAGTATTCATTCTGTTGCAGAATTGGCATTTTTAACCAGGTACGATGAACACAACTGTAATCCCAGCACAGGAACATTAGTAATTCAGGGCCATACTTGGCTACACAGTGAATTTGAGGCTGGCTGAAGCATGAAACTGTCTTTTAAAAAAGTTACTTTGCTTGGACTTTTATGCACAGATGTATTTGGAAGTCAACTCTATAATATTCAATTATTAGTACAGTGCATTCACCACCCTTAACTCTTTGATTCACTGAGTTGTGAGAATTGAGACAGGTCTCCATAGCAATTACTTTTCTATTCCTGCCTCTTACTTTATTTTGAAACGTGATTTCTACTTTGTTGTGCAGTTGAAGATTGTGTCTAAGTTAAACTATTCCCACATCTTCACAGTGAACCCAGGGGTTTTTCTTCCTAACAAGCATCAATTACCCTGGGCTCATTCCTTTTCCAATTAAACCTTCTGGCTGGCCCAGCTCACACAAGGTGAGGCTGCTCCTGCAGCAGGTGTCAGGAAGGGAGAGGAATCACTTTCCTGGATCCAACTGATGCATCAGAGAGCTATGAGGCACTGCCTCTGCCTTTATTTAGCTTCTGGATGCTCCAATCCTGTAACCAAAGAATTTAATTCTAAATAAGTTCACAAAGAAGTGAGATTCCAAGGATACCTTCTTTTGACTGTCAGGCTAAGTACATTTTAGAATATATGTAAATGTGTTCTTTGTTCTTTGTGGGTGTCTTAAATCTGTTGTTTGATTGAATAGAATTAATCTGGAGCTCAAGTAGCAGTATAATTTCCTTTAGAAATTTTATGATCTTCATATTTGAACTGTTGTGTTTTAGAAATAATCTCTACATGGAAGCTGGGTTCCTCTACACCTGAGCCAGCTGTGAAGGCCACCAGGGTCTGTCATCTTCTCTGACAGGCTCTCAGACTTTGTCTTTCTGCACTTTGGCAGAATAGGTTCTCCTCTGAAACTGCCTTCCCTCTATTCTCTGGGGGTGCCCCCCCTGGACTTCTAGAATTCCTTCACTGATTGATGCCTTTCCTCCCCTCTCTGAGGGTGCTTTCCTGGACTTTTGCCTGCTTCACTGGTTAATGCTTTTCTTTTGTAAAAATTCTTTTCATCCACAGGTCCAAAATCTATGATATGTAATACCAAAATCCAAAAAAGGTCTAAAAACAAAACTTTTAAAAACTTTATTATTATTTTTTGAAATTTGGTCTAATTAAATGGCCCAGACTGGCCTTGGACTTAGGATCCTCCTGCCTCTGTCTCCTGAGTGCTGGAGTTATAGTCATGGGCCAACATCTCAACAAAAGAAAACTTTTAAAATAACTGATTTAGCAGAAAGACTTCACTTGAACTTATGCTGATATTGGTAAGTTACATACCTTACTAGTTGTCCAATTTTTTTTTTTTTTTGCTTGCTTGCTTGCTTGTTTTTGAGATAAGGTTTCATGTATCCTAGGCTGGCTTCAAAGTTGCTAAGTAATGACCTTAAACTTAAGATCCTCCTGCTTTCACCCCTAGTTTATGTAGTGCTGTGGGTTGAACCTAGGGCTTCATGCATGCTGGGCAAGCATTATCCACTGAGCCACATCTCCAGCCCCTTCAAGGAGTTCTGAATGAAACCCAGCATACACCAATTCTAACCCTTGCAATCTCTTCTGATATCATTACTTTACAGTTATTTCTATATGAATGGCTCCTGGATGTGTCTTTCCAGATCTGATATCCCTCCTGACTTCAAGACCCTTGATCAGTGTCTCTGCCGACATGTCCAGGGCATTTCCAAGGCAGCATGCTTAGATCTCTTCCTTCCCTTCATGCTCTTCCTGACCTTATGCCTGTCGAAGTTGCTGAAAGATTCCTCCTGTTGATCAGGCCTGGACTTGAGGCCTGTGCTTCACACCCACTAACTCTTCATCCAACTATCAGTAAATCCTATGGGTTCTGACCTTCCTTCCTATCAGATCTGCAGTTAGAACACTTTTTACTCTCACCCCTGCCCAAAGCGCCCTGGTCCACCTCCCACCACCCAACCATTCTCCCTGCACATCTTACCCCTTGTGGCTTGTCTTCAACTGAGTGAGCCTTATACAGCCAGGCCCAATTGTGTCCTTGCTGGGAAGAGGAACCATTGTCCTTATTAAGCACAGAGCTCTTCCTCTTTTCTTCTATGTCTTGTGAGCGTGTATGATGTATGTGTTCGTGAGCATGGCCACACTTGTGCACATGGAGGTCAGGAGAGAAGCTCTGGTGTTGGCCCTTCTTGCCTCTTGTTCATTGCTGCGCATGATACCAGGTTAGCCTACAAGCTTTGAGATTCTCATGATTGTTTCTCATCTTGCTGTAGGGGTGCTGGAATTTCTGGCATGTGCTATTGCATTCACTTTAACATGGGCTTTGGGGTTACAAATTCATGTCCTGACACTTGAGCAATAAGTACTTTGCCCACTGAGCCATCTTACAGAACCCTGGTTCTCTCTCTCTCTCTCTCTCTGTCTCTCTCTGTCTCTCTCTCTCTCTCTCTCTCTCTCTCTCTCTCTCTCTCTCTCTTCCTCATATCCATTGGTCACTGTGCTTAAGCTTTCTTCCTCCACAAATGTCAGGTGTTGGCTCAGGAATCACCTTATTAGTAAGGCCTTTCTGACACTGTGTTTCAAATAGCACCCTCCCCTGTCATATCAAAGCGCAGAGTTCCCCTTCCCTGTTTTACTTTTACCTTTGTGCTTATTGTCACCCCACATTCTTTATTGTTTATTTCTCTAAGAATGTAAGCTCTTGCACTGTTTTCTTCAGAGAGGCGTCTCCTTTCCTTGAATGCTGACTGATACATTATTGAAATCTTAGCCTTTTCTTTGACCGAACAGTTTTTTTCTCTAGTATACCTAGTATATACAACACACTCACAATACCGAACATAGATAATAGACTCATTGTTTCTGCTTTTAAGGACCACATCCCTTTGTGAAGGAAGGCCTCAGAAGCACTTGTATGGGTCCAGTGCAGCTCAAACTGTTAGTGATATATACATGTTCTTTCTCTGTAAATTGGAGACAAAACCAGTTACTTGGAGAACTTGGGACATTTGAATCGATTGTTAAAGAAAGCTGTCATTTATAAATCTAAAAAGAAAGGTTATTTAAGATAGATTTTAGATTAAAGGGGCTGGGGAGATTGCTCAACTGTTAAAGGTATTTAAGGCATCAGCAACCACACATGCAAAGATGGAGAGATTGAAAACATTCTGTGCTCAAGGAACCTGGGAGTGATGTATGCTTCCAGGCTGGAGAACTGAGAAAGGAGGACCAGGTTGACTGAAGAGCAAGGAGGTGCAGGCACAGAGGATGGATGGTCCTCAGGTGCTGTGTGACCTCTAGATGGAAAAGCTTACCCACCCGTCATCTTAGTGGAGAGGTGAAGGTAAAATGTTTGCAAGAAAAGGGTCAAGGGGAAGAGAAAGCCTGAGAAATGCCAACTTTAGGGGCAGACAGTGAGTACACAGCACATGGAGGTTTGCAAGGTTTGGAGGTCAAAGTTGATCACCACACAGGAGAGAGATACTCACACTCTGCTTTCTTTGTTTCAGGAGGAGATTCGGTGCCCGACATCCTTGTCTATTGTCAAAGACAGAAGCCTGACAGAAAACCAGGTGGAGGACGAAGAAATCTTTGATCCTCCGATAGACCTCTCCTCGGATGAAGAATATTATGTTGAAGAAAGCAGATCTGCCAGGCTTAGAAAGTCAGGCAAGGAACACATCGATCATATCAAAAAGGCATTTTCCAAAGAAAACATGCAGAAGACACGGCAGAATTTTGACAAGAAAGTGAACAGAATTAGAACAAGAATAGTGACACCTGAGAGGAGAGAGAGGTTAAGGCAATCAGGAGAGAGGCTGAGGCAGTCGGGAGAGAGGCTGAAACAGTCAGGGGAAAGGTTCAAGAAGTCTATTTCTAATGCTGCTCCCTCCAAGGATGCCTTTAAGATGCGTAGCCTTAGGAAAGCGAAGGACCCTAAGGCTGAAGGTCAGGATGGGGATAGGGAGATAGGTGTGGACATTATTGCAGGGTCCCATTCTCTGGGTCCCATCCATGAGTTCCACCCTGATGAGTTCAGTGAAACAGAAGAGCAGGCAGCTAGGGTGGGCTATCCTCCCCAAGAAGGAGGGGACTCCTCAACCCCTGAGCCTTTGAAGGTGACTTTCAAACCTCAGGTGAGAGTAGAGGATGATGAGTCCCTCTTGCTGGATTTAAAACAGTCCTCATAAAGAAGGAATTAAGCATAAGCATCAATCTCTAGAAATCAGTTTTAGTTTGAATAGAGTAGTTGTTTTAATGCCAGTAGAAAAATGGTGTGATGGGTTCATTTATGTCTCAAAAATTGAAGATCACATAAGTACTATATGTAGCCTTATAAGATCCTTGTGAATTTTTTATTGCCTCTGAGCATATGTGATCTAACAGCTTTTTCTCTTATGTTATACCTTCCATGGCAGCTGTGGCTTACTGAATTCCTTCCTCTTGGCCACTGAGAAAATTGTTGCCCAGCTCAGGACAGTTAGGTACATGGTCATTCGAAATGTATGAAGAACAGATGTGTGCCCATTGTTTACTATAGATTTTGGTCTGCGTTAACGTTGAGGCCAGTTTCAATGGGGAAGAACTGATGTGTGGATTGCACCATTCAGATGTTCTAATTGACAAACTCCATTGGTAAATCAGTAGTACTCACACCCACTGTGAAGCTCTTGTGTAAAAACAAAACAAAAAAACAAAGTTCTGGATTGAAGCACTTAGCATCAAGAGATAGCATCAGAGCGTTATCATAAGCTAGACGCTTGGCAAGTCACTTGCCTATTCTCACTGGTAGAAATGGGGAGGGTGCTCCCGTCCTGCCCTTCTCCGAGGAATGTTGTGAAGATCAGAGGAGATGCCACACACTTTGGGGGGATGAGAAGCACATCCATACAAACCACACTGGTCCCTCAAAGTTGAAACAGTTACATCTTGTGAAGAAGCTGAGCCAGTGAGGGCCGAAGATGGGCAGAAATGAATGTTGGTCTCCAGAAGCCTTTACACAGAATTAGGGCTGAAAAATAAATACTTCGATGACCACTTTTTCATCAGAGGCTGAAACCAAACTTTGGATTTTATGTGGGTCTTAGCCCCTTAGTCCCTTGGAAATCCTTTTTCTAATTTTCTTTAGATTTGGATCAGGTGTGGACTGGAGCAGTTTTTTTTTTTTTTTTGTTTTGTTTTGTTTTTTTAGTCTCATGAGGTGTCAGGCTGGGGTGCTCTTGTAAAATACCAAGATGTGGCAGTGGTAGAAACGACATCCAATAGTTCTATTCTCTAGAGTAAAGCTTTCAGGGCCTCCTTGTCCAAAGTAGTGTTCATAACCATTCATTATGGCTGCTTTGGAGGAAGTCAGGATTTAGTTAGATGTAGGTCTGTGCAACTGGGGAGTAGATACTGCTGCTGAAGAGATGGTCAGATGGATTCTGCACTTCCAGCTTATTCAAATCTTCTGTTGTAATAGGAAAGAAATAATGGAATTGTTGATTTTGGAATCAACAGTCCCATTTTTTCCCCTTCACATTCAGGCCAGTTTTGGCTAATCCTGTAGTAGTTAAATATGCCAGTTATGGTAATGTATGCCCATAATCCCAGCACTGAGAAGGCTGAGGCGGGAGGATCAGGAGTGAGTTTGAGGCCAGCCTGTGTGGGTGTATACAAACATGCATGCATGTACACACACACACACACACACACACACACACACGGATACACATACATATATACACACAAATCAGCTTTAAAACATGTGGCTGGGTTACCCAACAGTTTGGGAGTTTGATATAATATTATTTTCTTTTTTGCTCTGCCTTAATACATAAAATCACAATTTTTCCCATCTTGTTATCTTTTTATGCTGAAAACTAAATAAAGCATATGTTTTGAAAGATTTATGAAAACATGTTTATGATAGTTTCAAAGGAACTCGGATGCCTAATCACATATTTAAAAGTCATAATAAATTTGAGTTTCAAAAGACATATTGCATAATGTGATGTTAGTGTCCTGGATGTAAACATTTTACTAATGATGTGTGCAAGCATCAACATGCCTAGACTGAGCTGGTAGAGCATACAAGCTTTTTCTTCTAGTACTATGTAGAATAAAGGTTGGGCTAAAATATTTTTCTGCAAGTATTATCAAGCAGTTTTATCTGCTGACCCAGTATATAATCAGACCTGACATCTTAGGGAACCTGCCCATAGAAGTTCATTGGAACATTGATGAGATAGGAGTGATGTCCTGGTCAGCTCTTCATCTTGGTAGATTTTGTACAGCTCCCGAAACACAATTTCATGTCCCCAGAGGATCATTGTAATCTTGTACTGCATCCTTGCTGCTAGCATTTCCCCTCCACATCACACATGTCTGTCAACATTTCTTCCCATGTTTTTGACATTCGTAAAATGCCACATTCATAATTTCATTGGCTTTCACCCTGCTTTATTGGTACAAAGATAATGGGCTGCAAATCCACATCCCATTTAATGTAAGGAATATTCTAGTCAACATTCATTGTTTTCAGGAGGGCTGGTGTTGTAGTCAGTCACACACCGCTGGGATGAATCTCCAAACCAGGCACAATTTGGGTAGGAAAGTATTTATTGAAATAACAGATCAAGGGGAAGTTCCAAAAATGAAGGAAAAGGCTGGCCCCCTTTCATAAATCCAAGCAGAGACAGAGCCAGCACCTGTAGCCAGGGGAGGAAGGAAGAGAGTTTCCTTCCCTTAAGCTACCTTATATTTAGTCCCCTTCTGGAAGGCCCACCCACTGGGTGGGGGGGGAAGGGCTCACTCTGGAGAAGGTAGCTTCTCCTTTCTCCAAAATTCTAAGAGGATTTTGTTAATCCTTTCTGCTGGCAAACTCAGAGACCCACCCAAGATTACTGTGGATTATTACACAGGTCAAGTTGCCCATAAACTTAACCATCACAGCTGGGGAGGGAGTTCAGTGATTAAAGGATCCTTAATCCCTT